>JAJOOS010018403.1:0-20832 GCA_029582725.1 Solanum chiquidenum | reverse complement strand
ATATATACATGGATTATAATTTCAGGAGCAATGCACAATTTCACATTCTCAATAACAAGTAGATATAACAATTCAATGGTTCTCTCATGGAACCCAATTCAATGGTCCTCTCATGGAACCCATACCCAAACTGTTAGTGTGCCGCTACATGGTACCCGATCCAAAATAGTGTGCCGGACGTGACACCCAATCCCATATATGCGCCAGAACGTGGCACCCGATCCAAGTTAATATGTCAAAACGTGACACCCGATCCAATATGTGTGTCGGTACGTGACATTCGATCCTAGTTAGTGTGTCAGAACGTGACACCCGATCCATTCAACAAGCCACAATCACAATGTATATTCTCATAATCATACAATCAAGTGTTGATTCATGGCATACAATCATTCGTTCATACTCAATTACATTAGGTGTGATCAATAGACTTCATTCACATACATGCATTACAATGAAGCAATTACTAACATACATTACACAAAACATGAAATCACAACCATCACCTACCTCGAATCCAAGCTTGAATCCTCTAAGGCACTTGAATCTTCCCTTTCCAGATTCTTTTCGCTTGTTCTAGGTCTACAAACAATTAGTATACACAATGATCAACAATCAAAGGTCTAATTATCCAGATTATAACAAACCCAATAACCCAAGACCAAACCCATGATCCCAATATCCCAATTAGGGCTTTTTCCACCATAATTCCCAGATCAAAACCTTCCCCCAACAATAATTACCCAAGAAACTAAGTTCGAAATACGGATTAGGGGAGTAAAAAGCTTACCTTTAGCACCAAAAGTTGTGGAAAACTATCAAGAAACCACCTGGGGTTGCCTCCTAGCTCTCAAGAACAAAATTTGCAAAATAATGACGTTTTGGGGTTTAATTCTGACTTAAGTCGCGAATGTCCCACTATAGCGGCCCCCATCCCACCACAACGGCCCTGCCCTGGCGGCTTGCACGAAGACAAAGTGCTAAATTAAGAGTTCCAAAACCCCATTTCACAATACACCTTCATCCCATGACACTCAGAAAATATCCGTTCACGCTAAGATCAGTTTTAGGAGTTCTACTCTCCCGAATTCGATTCCGTAAAGTCGTACGGGTTCCTTAACGTCTTAGCTATCTACTCATGTCATCAAATTCATTATTAAATCTCTCATTCAATACCAGATTTCCCTAGACCTCACTGACTCAGATTTCGTCCAAATCTGGACTAGGCTAGGAATTTCTAAGTTACTACTCAAAAGTTTTCTAGCCTCAAATCTTTCCCTATTGGCTTTTCCCTAACGACGGAATCAGGTCGTTACAGGTAGATACACCCATACCAGGTGAAATATCCTTAAGGATAGTGTCTTTCGACACGCCTCAAGCTATGAGAATTTTCTATGAGAGTTATTGGTGAAGTACAAGCTTTGGTGAATTCGGTACAAGTGTTCATGATGAAGATATTTTTTGTAAGATTTACAACAATTTTAATGATATTTAAATTTTATTTTACGGAAAATCAATTACAAAATTTTGATAAAACTATCTGATTACATTTAAAATTTTCATTGCTCATGTTGATTTATGAGTATCATGGGAAATCACTTTCTCTGAAGAGGAGGTAAAGTTATTCTGGTTCTTGGGTCTTTTCTACTGATGAAGAGACATCGAATTTCCATTCGTAAAACAAATAGAAGGCCAATTAAATTTTTGTATTCACATTAATAAGGTACGTACCACGCTTCTTTACAATTTTAATGGATTTGTATGTGGTAAATTATATTATCATGTCCTCAATAAAAAGATGATTGGAGAATGATAATCCCGCTAAGTAAATATAAATTTAACTAAGCGGATGATATAAATTATTGTGGTCATTTCTCAAGTGAATTTTATGGCTAATATGTGAGAAAATGGGTGTTAGATTTTAGTGCTACTAAGCATGTTTTATGCTAAAAGTGATTTTGTGTTCTATACCCAAATTGGAGAAGAAGAAATTTTTGTTTATGTTGGTGATTCTAGAACTACTTGAAGTTCTTAGAATGAAAAATTCTTCTTAAATATTCACATCTATATATTGGCATTTTCTGAGATGGTACATGATATTAATGTTAGTGAAAGTTGATTTACGTGGAATTGTGATAAAAAAAAAATATTGACATTATTTGAGGTAGTATATGATATTAATATTTGTAACGTGATTCTTGTGGAATTTGAAGAAAAAAAATTTGAATGACGATTTTATTTGAGTTTGATTATATGTCAACAAACGTTATTGTGGCAATGAATCATAATCATGATTTATTTTGTATTTACTATTATCAAATTATGATAACATGTATACATAATTGCTGGCTTTAATAATTTGTTAAATTATTTTTGCTCCTGATTTCTAGATCATGTCATAGTACTCAAAATAAAGTTATTATTCTAGATTTTGACGTTATCAAATGATTTGTGTAAATATTGGTCTCATGGAATATTTTAGTAATATTATTGTTCTCTAAGTCTTACTGTCAATATATAAAGTTGTTCTATGTGTGATGTTTTCTATTATTAATTGAGAAATATGTTTTTATTATTAAAGGGGTGATTCATGACACAATTCAGTGGTACTGGAGGTACATAAAAGTATTTTTTTTTTATTCATATAAAATTGAAAACTTTATGAACATTGAAAAGGTTATACCTCTATTATGAAATATTTGAAATTGTAGGAGTTTCTTGCTTAGGTTATGAGTGTTATACCTCTATATAATCTATTATGAAATATTTGAAAGTGTAGGGATATGATACTAAGGTTGTGCTATATGATCTTAAGAAAGGAAAAATAAGATCTAAATTTTTTGATGGTATATATGCTTATATAATGTTGTATATACATATTTGTGGTAATGAGTTGTGACGTGATTAAATGCAACATTAGAGTTGAAAAGTAAAATAAAGTATTGTTGAGTTTTTAAAAGTGAAAATACTTTCAATGTTCTTGCTGTTGAAAATGATATTGATTCTTGATACATTATCTTGAAAAGAGTCTTTGGTAATACATGAGAGGTACGATAAGTAATGCTAAATAAATTGAATATTTTATTGTACAAAAAGGGATGAAAAAGGTAAAAGAAGTTGGTACATTTTTGTGAATGCCATAATATAAGAACAATTAATTAGAATTAGTTATTGTGGAGTTGATTGATGATGAGACTAGGTGGTTAAGACAACTCTTAGTGTGTATTCCAATTGGAATAAAACCAATTTTTATGTGACTAAATTAGATACATGTGTTTGAGACACAACGTGATGAAAATACTGCAGTGAGATGAATTATTTACGTAAATAAATAATGTGTAGTTAAAGGTGAATCTGATCAATTCACTGATTAATGAAACATCGAGGGGAGTAAGACTTTTGTCATTTGAGAATGATGGTAACCCAACCTATGTGATTGGAGATCCCATAAATTAGGTTCATATGGGTAATAACAAGTCATTAGTTGATCAAGTAAGCACTATAAAATTATGTCCCTCCTATGATGTGTGAATATAGTGCAACAGTCTGCAAGGCAAAGTGAGGTTGAGTTAAGCTCTTAATCCAAGTCATATCCTTTATAGGTGGTGTATTGCTCTGCAGAATACACTTGATGATTGGACCTATATGAGTGTGAAGTGGTGCCGCTTCTATGAAATTGTGACAGATTTCTAGAGCACTCATGAATATCAGGACACGCGCATGGCCTCTTAGCACAAAACCGCGATAACGACAAAGATTGTGCGAGTATAATGTGATAGAATAAGACGCTGGACTTACAAAAGAATTATTGGTTCATAGACGTCCTAAACTTCACCAACTGTTTTATAAGTTTAATCTTATTGTATCTAGGTCTGGTTCATAGTCTACGGACACCAGATTCGATGCATTAGACTCATAAGTGAAAATCCAGCAAAACTTCTGATTTCGTTTATTCCTTGACATTCTTTTTGAGATATGTAGGGGATTATTGGAAAAATGATTCTAATATCTCAAAAAGACTTGTTTATATTATTGTCTAAGGTTTATTCCTTCATTCCTTATTAATGAGTATGTTATTAACATGTTTCTACCATAAGTATGTGAGAGAATTATCTTACCATTGAATGGTTTTGATTTGGTATCATTGCAATAAATTAGTTGTTCCCATTCTCAAATTGCCAACTATATCATACCCTTTCATTATCCTAATTAATTCTCTCATTAATCATTAGCCAATTACTTACTATGACTGTTGGAGGCTTGTGGAATTGACATATAATTGTGGTCTTCATCTATCACAATGAGTGGTAATAATATACATTTTGAGAGTAAATCTTTCCTCATATATTCTATTGGTGTGCTGGGTTTTGTTCTTTAAATCTTTGTTAGTCTCTGGCTCTTAGTTTTATACTAGAAGAGCTTGTTGAATCCTGGAGGATACACCTTTATCGGGTGAAATATCCTTAAGGACAGTGTCCTTCGACACGCCTAAGCTATGAGAATTTCTTATGAGAGTTATTGGTGAAGTACAAGTTTTGGTGAATTCCGTACAAGTGTTTGTGATGAAGGTATTTTTCATAAAATTTACAACAGTATTGAGCATCGATATGGGGACGAGTTCATACAACTCAAAGTCCTCATAAACCATTTAGCCAACATGGGTAGAAAGGATCATACTTTTTAGATGATTCCTTATTGCTTTTTAAGCATAACTTCGTGGATCCACTTAGCTAGGGATGTTTTATACTCCGGCAAGGTATATGACAGTTCTAGCAGCGTGGGCGAGACGATGTATCATCACATAGCTCATAGTGATGGTTGTCGGTTAGAGAATCTCCCAAATAGAGTTATTTTGTATCTTTACATACAAACTGAGTTATTTTGTATTCTTAAATACATTGAGTTGTTATCTAGTGTGAGTTTCATACCTAAACTATCACTTATTAGTTTGAGAATCACACCTCTCTCTTTTATAACACTCTTATCATGGTGTGTGTAATACACTCTCTTTTGTCACAACACACTCCACATGGACAAAACATTCCACCTTGACAAAAATTAAATAAATTATTAGTATTAGTTAAAATTAAAAATTTAAAAATTATTATCCCAAAAAAATTATATTTTTTTTATAAAATAAAATGTAAATTTTTCTTATCCCACTCCATCACTTCCTTTCACCATACCCCCCCTCCCCCACCTCACACACACACATTTTAAAAGTTTTTTTTGTTTAAATTTCTTTTATAAAAGTATTTAATTTTTTTACTTCATCCCCCCCCCCTTCAACTACTAATTTAGATATTATTTTATTTTCTTTAAAAAATAATTCTACCCACTCCAGCTAACCCTTCGCTTCCAATTTTTTTCTTGTTTTGTGTTAGATATATACATATCGAAAATATTTTTTCACTTGCCGCAACAAGAATTTTTTTTAAATAAATTTTTTATTTATGTTATATTCGGTACACATGTAGAAAAGAATTGCCTAAAAATATATGCACATATCTAACATAAAACGATAAAAATGTAAAAGAATAAAAAATAAATTAGGAACGGAGGGTTAAATAGGATGGGGTAGAATTTTTATTTATTTTAAATAAAATAATATTAATTTTTTTGGGGGAATGAGTGTGTATTTTTTTTTGGGGGGGGGGAGGGGGTGAAGTATGAATTTTCTTTAAAATATTTTATAAAAGAATATTTTTTAAAGAAGGATGGGGGGTTGTCGGGTGGGTGGGGGTGGGGGTGAGGAGGGGGTATGGGAGGACGTGGTGGAGTAGGGTAAGAAAAATAATTTTTTTTTTGGGATAGTATTACTTTAATTTTTAATTTTTAATTAATATCAATAGTTTATTTAATTTTTGTCAAGGTGAAATATTTTATCCATGTGAAATGTCATGTGTCAAGGTGTTTTCAAATAAAAGAGAGAGTGCATTATACACACCACTGAGGTGTGTTTCTGTCACAACCCAGGGGTACACCCTAGATGTAACATGGCACATAGAACCCCGAAGGACTCAATGTAAGCCACTTAGCATATCATAACATAGGATAGTAGAAAAGTGCGGAAATTTAAAATATTTTCCATACAATCAAAGTCTTTATAAAAACAAAGCGGAAGTCTTATTACACTTGTCTCAAACCATCTAAAACTACTTGAATAACTCTTGGGACACAACCCATACAATAGTCTAAAACATAAAAAAAGACGTAAAAAGAAAGGTGATCACATCCTTGATGCTATGAGGACTCACCAATTCTTCAACTCCTTGCTCTACTAGAAACCTATCCTCAAGAATGGAACTCAATATCGCTGGACCCTACATTTGATGAGAATGTAGGCAAGATTATGCGTTAGTGTCAAGACCCAAACAGTCGTGATTGGCACCCACACTAACCTTTCGGTGGGAGAACCATTTCTACAACCCAAACTAAACAACTCAACCAAAAACTAAGGCATTTAAAGATACGGAAGCAGGTTTAAATGTCTAAGAAAAGGAAAATAGAGAGTTCCCACAAACCTCAACAAAAGTCTAACACCAAATGCGGAAATAATGCCTAGAACCTGAAAGTCAATGTACCAAAACTCTAACAAGGATCATAAGTCTAAAGGAAATGGGTACAACTCAATTAAACATAAGAAAATCTAAGTACTAGTCTAAGTTCGAAGATATGGATGCAAACAAAAGAAGAACTCATGGCAGTCCGGAAGAACTAGCTCACCCTTGAATTCGAGTCGATCACTGGTCTTCTAAACGAGATCTGTCAGTAGCCTCCTGAAGATGCCCTGTACTCAACAAGAAAAGAACAAGTGCAGTATCAGTACACAACCATAGTGTACTGGTAGGATCACGCGGCTATCCCAATAGGTGAAACATATATAAGTCATTACAACAATAATAAACATGATGTCACGACCTGAGCCTACACCCTGAACGTGACCGACACTCGAGAACCATTGTTGGTCCCCAAGCGAACCCTCATCCTGGCTGACTACAAGCGGAAAACTGATTCAAGCATACAAGCTTAAAACTGAAATAAAATTTAATAAACTTAATTTTGTAAAACATTAACTCAAATGAACAACTTAAAATAAAAATAATATATTCAACTCGCCATAAAATAGGTCACTTAAGTCTTTAAAACATTTAATAAAATAAATAAATAATACAGACTTCTCAACTATACTGACTATCTATGAAGCCTTTAACTGATAAAGATGGAAGTCGGGACAAGACCCACAACATCATGACTAAACTGAAAAGTAAATGAAATCCTCCAGAAATAAGGAGGCTCACCATAGCACTCGAACTCTCGGATGTATTAACAAAGCTCCAGTTGATGATCCCGAATACCTGTGTCTGCATCATGAGAATATGCAGGCCAAATGGTTCAGTATGTGGAATGCACGAGCAGGTAAGGGGAATTCTAAAGCATAAACATAAGCTTGAACTTTGATAAAAAGGAAACATAGGCTTGAAAGAATTTAAATTTTTTTTGAAGAACTTTCCTGGCTCAACTCAACTCAACATAATTGAACTCATTTCAATATAAAGCAGTTTAAAACAAGTGCAATATAAAGAAAAAGGAAAACTGTTTAAAACATGATGTTAACTCTTAATCATAATATCATAAAAGACATACCATGCTCCCTCTCAAAGTCTACTTGTGCAATGCATGAATGAAGTCTCATACCCCCATTCATACTAAGCAGAACCCCTTGTGGAACCATGCAAATACAGCTATGGGAGTTTCTCTAACCGAAAACTACCACTATGAGCCTAAGTGGTGATACAACGTCTTGCCCACACTGCCAGAACTGTCCTATACTTTGCCGTCATATAGAATGATTAATTTGGTGGATCCATTATCCTAACTTATGTGATCATCTAAAAAGTATGACCCATTAATACCCATGATGGCTACATGGTTTATGGAAACTTGAGTTAATATGAACTCGCATCCCCATATCGGTGCTCAATACTACTCTAAAAAATATACTTAGCTCATATGTTTTTAAAAATAACTTCTTTCTTTGGTTTGAGATAATTACTCAAAACTTAGCTTAAAAGCTCTCTTGGAATCGATGTTCCCTTTTCTTTCTCAAAATGTGAAAACATTTTCAAACTTCTTGGGAATACTTAGTTCCCATATACTTCTTTGAGCAAATGAAACTTCAAATCTTTACTCTTTGCTTAACTTGAACTTAAGCCTTAAAACAAAGTTAAAACATTTGTAAATGACTTCTTAAAAATATGGTTCACGCCGAATTATGGACTTGAACGACTCAATTCAAGGTTTTCAATAACCATATATAGACTCAAATACTTGGAACTCAAGAACTTCAATGATACTACTCATTTCAAGAATACTCATCTCAGAGTTCATGAGGAATTATGAGCATGAACTACTCAACTCAATGACTCAAAGATACTTCTCATCTCAAGACTGTTCGACTTATAATGTTCATGCAGAATATGAGCATGAAATATTCAACTCAAGGACTCAAAGATACTTCTCAAAAGGGATTAGGAACTCAACACTTAAAGGCTTAGAACTTGAAGATACCACTTCTCCGAAGGATACTCAACTTACGACGTCATGTGGAGTTATGGGCATGAAACAACTCAACTCGATGATCTACAAAAAAATATGGAACTCATGTATACGACTCTTCTCATTCTCTGACTTACTTCCTCAAAACTTAGTTCAAATCGATAGTTGATCTCAAGGATTCACAATTGAACTCAAAGACTTTCTTGAACTCTACTCTTAACTATCTCTTGAATGTGAATTATGAATTCAAGAGTTATGCTTTATGGTATGAAGGATCTTGTAATGATAAAGTAGACTCATGAATACATTCTCCTCACTCTCATTCTCACTTACTCGAGTCTTGAAACAAGTTACTAGAAATTGTAGAAGACTCCTAAAAAAGACTCAAAGGGAATTTCTCAAAATGTTCGAATGAACTCTCAAAACTTAACTCTTAACTCTACCTTGAATTTGAATTACGATTTCAAGGTTATGATAATGTTAGGAATTATTTTTGGTATTTATAAGTAGATTAGAGTAGTTAGAATCGAAAAAGAGTGAATGTACCCTTCGAAAGAACTCAAACGGAGCAACCGATTACAAACTGGACGGGGCAGGAGACTTTGGGGCTATGGGTGGAGCGGAGCGCCAGCCCCTAAAATTCAGAGCCTACTTTGGGGTGCTCTGGATGGCGCGACATGCCAGTCCCCAACCCAGAAATTCCGACGAATTTCTTTGCTCGTTTTCCCACCCTAACTCGCCTAGAATCGAACGATTTCTTCTCCAATCACTTAGAATTGATTACTTAACATAATTACACTCTAATCTAATCAAGAATACCCTTTAAACACTCACTTTTACCTCAAGAAATCATCCAAAACCAAACACAACAAGATTTAGAATGAACTTCAAGAACACCTATCAAGGACTCATCAAGAACTCTAATCTTTCAACTTCAAGAATGAAATTTGCGCTGAAAATAACATGTTTGGCATGTGGGTGAACAAACCCAACACTATGGAAGCTTACATACCTCTTAGGGATTAAACCCATGGCGAAAATCCGCAACAAAATGCAAGACTCTCGATGAACGCTTTGATCATCCCCTATTTTCTCCTCTTTTCTCTTCTTTTCTCTTCTTGAACTGTCGACTAAAACCGTAGGCTAATTTTAGGATTATAAAACTGAACCTAATAGGATTAGACCCTTAAAACCTTACTAAAAACGAATTAAATCTGATTTGATAAGAAAAAGACCAAAATACCCCTTACTATTTTTGGCTAACTTTCCTTAACTGGACAACCTAACTTCAAAGGGTAATATCTCACTCATCCGACCTCGAAACTTAGCAAACTTGGCGGAGTTGGAAAGATAATTCAAAGGTCTTTCCTACGGTATCTTGTATAACACCTAACTCCTTCTGAGCTGAGAGTTATGGCCATTTGAAGTCAACCTAAAACTCATACTTACCTTAACTTGCAAAATTTCAGATTTTTCTATTTCCAATCTAGTTCTTTTTCGAACTCAAGGTGCTACATCTAGTGAACGTAATACTTAAGAAATTTTAATTCCTCGGTAAAATTCTATTCACAACGAAGGATGGTTCAAGTCTTAGCTCAAAAAATTTCTGGGGTGTTACACATGCATACACCAAACATATACAATATCAATTATCACTTACGAACAACGTACACTTTCACAATTCTCAAGATATACAATCATGTCAAGTCAATGGTCCTCTCATGGACCCCATACCCAAACTGTTAGTGTACCGGTACGTGGTACCAGATCCAAGTTAGTGTGTCAGACGTGACATCTGATCCCATATATGCGCCGAAATGTGGCACTCGATCCAAGTTAGTGTGTTGGAACGTAACATTGATCCATTCAACAAGCCACAAGCACAAACACAATGTACATTCTCATAATCATACAATCAAGTGTTGATTCATGACATACCATCATTCATTCATGCTCATTTACGATTAGGGTGATCAATAGTGCAACATTCGCATACATACATGCATTATAATGAAGTAATTACTAACATACATTACACCAACATGAAATCATAACCATCACCTACCTTGAACAAAGCTTGAATCCCCTAAGAAACTTGATTCTTCCCTTTTCTGGATTCTTTCCGCTTGTTCTTGGTCTACAAATAATTAATATAACACGAGGATCAATAAACAAGACCTAATTACCCATACTATAATAAAAAATATCCACCCTAGGTCGAACCCTTGATCTCCCTACCCAGATTAGGGCTTTTTCCACCATAGATCCCAGATCAAAACCCTCCCCCATCGATAATTACCCAAGAAACTAAATTCTACGAATAAAAAAATGGATTCAGGGAGTAAAAACCTTACCTTTGGTGCTAGAAGAGGTGGAAAACCTTCAAGAAATACCCCTGGGTCGTTCCTTAGCTCTCAAGGTTGAAAATTGCTGAATAAAACATTTTTGGGGTTTATTTCCGACTTAAGTCACGTCTGTCCCGCCACAACGGTCCTTACCTTGCTACAGCTGCCCCGCCTTGGCGTCTTGCACGGAAACAGTGAGCTAATTTAAGAGTTTCAAACCCCTATTTCACAACATACCTTCATCCCATGACATTCAGAAAATACCCTTTCACACTAAGATCAGTTTCGGGAGTTCTACTCGTCCGAATTCAATTACGTAAAGTCGTACGTGTTGCTTAACGTCTTAGCTATCTACTCATGTGATCAAATTTATCATTAGTTCTCCCATTTTTTGTTAGATTTCCCTAGACCTCACTGACTCTAATTTCGTCCAAATCTGGACTATGTTGGGAAATTCCAAGTTACTACCAAAAAGATTTTCGGCCCAAAAATTTTTCACGTTGGCTTTTCTATAGTGACGAGTATATGTCGTTACTGTTAGTACAAAATGTACTAAATATGGTAGCTAAAATAACATCACAAGAGCATAACATAAGTGTTAGTCAACATAAGATATATGCCATAATCATAAGAGATGCTCTATAAAACATAAACTACAAGCATAAGAGACAACCACATAGTCATAGGCATAATATCCAACATAGGCATCATATAAGAATTAGTCAACCCTTAGTCCTTCATAACATAAGAGAACTACTTTTCAAGTAACCTCAAAGCATACTTGTGCAATGCATGGATGAGACCTCATAATCCCACCCACACTAAGTACCACATTTAGGTCATCATAATCATACTTACAATCTTTGAATCTCATCCTTAACTTAATTCTCATAGACAAGGGAATCTTCACCTTTAGTCCAACATATCAGGGAATGCAGTTATAGCAACAATCCAAGCTAAGCATATATCATATAAGCAAATTCTCATATCAGGATATACTCACAATACTTCCTTGAAGTAATCTAGTTTCATCATAAATATGCTATTTCACTTAGGGATTAGTCCCTTTTTAGCTATTCTTGTTATTCATGGAAGAGTACCTCTTTACTATTCCAAGACAAGTCATTACTCATGAAAGGTTATGATTTACCAATTCAAGGCTACCAAGGGAAAACACTACCTTATTCTAGAACAAGCTACCATGGAAAGCACCTTGCTTATGCAAGTCCAAGCTATTCAAGGAAAAATGCTATTACTCAATCCAAGCGCATCCAACATATAAGAGAACACTTCATAAGTAGCTTCAAGTCATACTTGTGCAATGCATGGATAAGATCCCATAATCCTACCCAAACTAAGTACCACTTTAGGCTATCATACTTAAATGATTACTATTTATCATTTCTAGACTACCAAGGAATAACACCCTATTAAGCTAGACCAAGCTACCAAGGAATAGTCACCATTTTGTACTAGACAAGCTACCATGGAATAGTCACCATATTGGACTAGACAAGCTACCATGGAGTAGTTACCATAATAGGCTAGACCATGCTACAAAAGGAGATATACTATCATGTAAGTCCAAGCTACACAAGGAAGGGTATTATTTCACCATCCTAGCTACCAATGAAGTGGTTTGGCCTAACCAAGTCATGCTACCATGCAAGCATTCTATGAACACTAGTACAATCTACCCTTAGAAAGAGTGTAATTTATCAATCTAAGGCTACCATGAGGTCTCATACTCAAGATACCCTTGAGATGGTCTTGTCTTACCAAGTCAAGCTATTCATGAAGGGATCTTATGTTACAACTTCAAGCTATTCTATTCTATCATGCTTTGATTCATTTTAGGTGAGTAAGACTTTCAACCTAGAATCATTCTATATGAGAGAACCTTTCATCTCTTAGCATATTCATGCCTAAGTGTGTATATGAGAATATCCTTTCAACAACACAACAACATATCATATTCATAGACACTTCACTCTCAAAGTGTTCATAAAACATTTACATAAGTTCTATAAGAACATGCATAATCTCATACTTTCATAATCTAGGTCATGTGGGTAAAATCCTTCCACAATAGCTCTATCTAGTAGTCTATCATCATCATATAAGCTTCACTCTTTAAGCCTTAACATACATAATTCATCATATTAGCTTTACTATCAAAACTCTAGTAATCAACATTCATGACGACAAGTATTACTCTCAAAGCTTTACCTCTTACAATCATCATACATACCTAGATCACAAGACATTCTAGTCACATGCTTCGTTCTTAAGCAATTCTAGTCATATATCATCATAAATGTTCAATCTCAAGCTTTACTAGTCATGATCAATCACATGTACATTATTCTAATTCAATTAATGTCTACATGCTCCTATTCTTGAACAATTACTATACATATTATCAATTTTATAAGATCATCTATGAATCCTCAATCTCCCCTTCACAAGGCATAAACCCACATTACTTCAATTTCATCAATTAAACTAGGGTTAGCCATGAAAAACATGTAATATCATCATAATAACAAGATTCACTATTAAATCAATCATAAACAAGCAATATCCACTCAATTAGATTCATACTCAACATAACCCATAATATTGGAAGGAACCCTAACTTGAATTGGGGATTTCATCTTCACAATTGGGGAATTTCTAAGGGACTCCATGGATAGAAGAATCCATGGATGAATAAGCTATCATACCTTGATTATAAAGCCTTTCTTAGCTTGCAACAACGGAGTCTTGACCTAGCTTGATTCTCTTCTTCTTTTTCTTTTTCTTGAGTTTTCTAAAGAAAGAATTTTTGAGAAGATGAACTTTGGGATCTTTTGGGGTTTTGGAATTAACGACTCAATTGGGGTGGTTAAAGGATTAAAATAGTTTATATAGGTGTATAAAGTCCATAGAAAATGACCTCACTTAAAGCTAACTTAAAAAGGAATTTACCAAAGTGCCCCTCACTAGGCAGCCTACTCCCAGGCACCACGAAAGGCTCCACGAGCCGTGGTCTTTCCCGTGGTCCTTGGGCAGTGGATTGGCTATGAGGCTTTGGCCTCCATAAATTGAAGGCACCTTCACGAGCCATCCCATGAGTCGTGGTCTTCATCACTAGCCGTGAAGTGGCTCATGAAGGTGAGCCACTTTGAGGCAGCTTCAAGGGAGCTACTGCATTAACCTTCACGGACCACACCACGAGCCGTGGTCCTCACCACTGGCCATGGTGGTGGTCGTGGAGATGAGGCAATGCATACCAAGTTTGGGGCAGCCTTGGGCCCTTGCCCCTTGCCTTGGCTCTTGTTGCCCTCACTCTTAGCCCTAGTTGGCCTACTAAACTACGGGGTGTTACAATTTCTCAAACTAATAAGTGATAGCTTAGATATGAAACTCACACCCTCAATATTTTAGGTATGAAACTCAAAAAAAGTGATAATTCAAGAATGTTTTTGACATTTATCTCTCTTTTTTATAATCACATAAAAAGATAATGAAAAAGACTAGAATCATAGCCTTAACGCTCTGAGACAAAAAAACTCAAATTTCTCCTCCCTTTTCTCCTCTTTTCTTTCTTTCTTTTATTTTATCTCTGTATTTTCTTCTCTGTTTCTACTCTGATTTTTTCCTCTGACTTTGTACATTTTAGCCCTGTAAATTTTCTTTTTTCCTTTTCCCTTTTCTCTTTTAAAAATTCATTTTGTCTCTATTTTCTGTGTCACATTTTTCATAATTATTAGCAATAATATAATCATTTATTTATATCAAAATCATGTCACTCATTCCCACAAGTCATAAATTATTAATAAAAATTACTAAAATGATTAAAATAAAAAAATCAATAAAATTCACAAATAATTAGAAGGGTTGTTACACTGAAGGAGATTTGTTTCTAAATTTACTGATATCTAAGGTTTTCTTGGAAGATAGACTATTTTACTCTTGATTATGAGCTCGAGGGATAATTTTGAGTAGCACTTTTCTGCATTTCTTGCATATGTTAATGAGCTCTGGTTGCTCTGGTTGAGCTTTGACAGGTGCGCAAAATTTCTGAAGGAGCCTATCTGGCGGCCGACGAGGTAATATCGGGACTTATTACTTTATGCATTGGTCACATATGCATTGCATCATATAGTTATTTTCACAATAGGTACTTATTTTAATTATTCTAGTTGGTTGTTGTTTCCTATTATAGATTTACCATGCCTCTTATATTTATGTAGTTTCTTTCTTATCCTATTAAATATAGGATGTCTACTGAGTACCCGTTATTTGATATTTATATTACACTCATGTATCTTTTTCTGATACAACACCTAGTACAAGTTACCCTTGTTAATTTCTTACCTTCTAAGATTGTCGTTGCTTGGATCGTGGTGAACTCTTGACGTTTGGAGGCTTGCTTGTTTCCTTATTTTGTATTGTTTAGATGTTTAGTATTTTGATTAGAAACACTTGTTGTATATAGCTTTACTGATGTGCTTTAGACGCTCTTTTTATGATGATATCAAGAATGAGAATTGATTTTTGCAGGTATTCATTTTTCTTGGTCACTTTCAGGTCCTTATCGTATATTTTATATCTTTATATACATATGACATATCTATGCTATGGACCTTTTTTTATATTATTATTGCTTCCGCTAGTTATATTTAGTTCCTTTTATCACTTTTCATTTGAGTTTATGTTTGCCTCCTAGGGATTTATGGCAGGTGTCATAATAATTTGATTTTTTATCGAGACCCTTACTCAGGTAAGAATGGTGGGAGGTGTCACGGCCTGAGCCTGCACCCTGATAGTGACTGACACTCGAGAAGCATTGTTGATCCCCAAGCGAACTCTCATCCTGGCTGACTACAAGCGGAAGACTAATTCAATCATACAAAGCTTAAAAACTGAATAAAATTCATGAAACTTATAAATCTTTAACTCAAATGAATAACTCTAAATAAAAATAGAATATTCAACTAGCCAACAATAGGCAACTCAAGTCTTTAATACATTTAATAAGATAAATGAAACAAACTTCTCAAACTCTACTATCTATCTATGAAGCCTCTAACCGACAAAGATGAAAGTCAGGACAAGACCCACGGCATCCTAACAATTGATATAACTGAAATGTAAATGAAATCCTTCGGAAGCAAGGTGACTCAACATAGCTAACTCGAACTCCATGTGGTATCAACGAATCTCCTATTGATGATCTCGAATACCAGAATCTGCATCATGAAAGGATGCAGGCCAAATGGCTCATCACATGGAATGTACGAGCATGTAAGGGGAATTCTAAAGCATAACATAAGCTTGAAATTTGATAAAAAGGGAAACATACTTGCCTCTTTTCAAACTTACTCAACTCAAGGAATACTCAAGGATACTCAAACTACTTAAACTTACTCAACTCAGAAGTACTCAAGGATAAAATACTCAACTCAGTAATAAGGTTCTCAACTCAGTGAAATGGGGCTCAACTCAACAATAAGGTACTCGACTCAATGAAGCACAATTCAACTCATGATACTCAAGGATAAAGCAATAGTAAAAGATGCAATATATATATATATATAAAGCTATAAAATTGTAGATAACAACTCAATGTATTGAAAAATACAATAATACTCAGTGTGTATATAAAAATACAATATAACTCTGTGGGAGTTTCTCTAACCGACCACCACCACTATGAGCCTAACTGATGATACAACGTCTTGCTCACGCTGCCAGAATTGTCCTATACTTTGTTGTTATATAGAACACCTTAACTAAGTGGATCCACTAGTCTATGCTAAAAAGCACCAAGGAGTCATCTAAAAAGTATGTCATTTCTACCCATGATGGCTACATGGTTTATGGAGACTTGAGTTATTATGAACTCGCGTCCCCATATCGGTGTTCAATACTACTCCCAAAATATACTCAGCTCATATGTCTTAAAAATAAAACTCTTTCTGTGATTTGAGATAATTACTCAAAAGCAAACTCAAAGGCTGTCTTGGAAATCAGTGTTTCCTTCCTTTCTCAAATGTGAAAACATTTTAACTCTTGGGAATACTTAGTTCCCGTATAATCTTTGAAGAAATGATCTTTACTCTTACTCTTTACTCTTTACTCAACTCAAAGCTTAAGTCTTAAAACAAAGTTAAAACGTTTGTAAAAGACTTTCTTAAAATATGGTTCATGCCGAATTATAGGTGAACGACTAAATACAAGGTTTTCAATAACCTTAGATAGAACTCAACACTTGGAACTCAAAAACTTCAATGCTACTACTCATTTCAAGAATGCTCAACTCAGAGGGTTCATGTGGAATTATGAGCATGGACTACTCAACTCAAGGATTCAAATATACTTCTCATCTCAAGACTGTTCTACTTATAGGGTTCATGCGGAATTATGGGCATGAACAATTCAACTCAAGGACTTCATGGGTAACATGTAATATTCCCATGATTAGAAATATAATCTCACAGGGGATTAGGAACTCAATACTTAAGACTTAGAACTTGAAGATACTACTCCTCTCAAAGGTACTCAACTGATGAAGTTCATGCGGAAGTTATGGGCATGAACGACTCGACTCAAGGGTAAAAATATCAATAAGGAACTCATGTATACGACTCTTCTCATTATCATACTTACTTACTCAAAACTTAACTCAAATCTATGATAGATCTCAAAGGATTCACAATTGAACTCAAAGGCTTCTTTGAACTCTACTCTTAACTCCCTCTTGAATGTGAATTATGAATTCAAGAGTTATGGTTCATGATATGAAAGATCTCATGATGACAAAGTAGACTCATGAATACATTCTCCTCATCCTCACACTCACTTGCTCGAGTCTTGAAACAAGTTACTAGAAGTTATAGAAGATTCCTCAAAGGACTCAAAGGGACTTTCTTAGAATGTTCGAAAGAATTCTCAAAAAATTAAATCTTAACTCTACCTTGAATTTGAATTATGAATTCAAGGTTATAATCATGTTATGAATGATTTCTAGGTGTTTAGAAGTAGCTTAGAGTAGTTAGAATCGAAAGGGAGTGAAGGTGCACTTTAAACGAACTCAAACGGAGCAACCGACGACAAAATGAATGGGGTAGGCGACCCCTGGCGCACTGAGTGGCGTGGGGCGCCAACCCCTAAACTTCAAAAGAGGGTTTCGGGTGCTCTGGATGGCGCGACGCGCCAAGCCCCAACCCAGAAAATTTGACAAATTTATTTGCTCGTTTTCTCACCCTAATTCGCCTAGAATCGAACGATTCCTTCCCCAATCACTTGGATTCGATTACTTAACATAAGTACACTCTAATCTACTCAATAAATCCCTCAAAACACTCACTTATAATCATCAAAACCCCAACACAACAAGATTTAGAATGAACTTCGAGAACACATATCAATGTCTCATCAAGAACTCTAATCTTTCAACTTCAAGAATGAAATTTGCGTTGAAAATAACCTGATTGGCGTGTGGGTGAACAAATCCAACACTATGGAAGCTTACATAGCTCTTAGGGATTAAACTCATGGCGAAAATCCGCAAAAGAATTCAAGAACTTCAACGAACGTCTTGATCCTTTCCTCTTTTCTCTTCTTGAACTCTCAACTAAAACCCTAGGCGTATATTAGGATTATAATAATGAAACTAATAGGATAAGACCCTTAAAACCTTACTAAAAATGAATTAAATTTGATTGGGTAAGGAAAAGACCAAAATACCCCTTACTATTTTCGAGTAACTTTCCTTATTTGGACAGCCTGACTTCAAAAGGGCATATTTCACTCATCCAAACTCTAAACTTAGCAAACTCGGTGAAGTTGGAAAGATAATTCAAAGCTCTTTCATTGGATACCTTGTAGCCCACCTAGCTCTTCATGTACTAAGAGTTATGGTCGTTTGAATTTGACCCAAAACTTAAAGGAACTTAGGAATGACTTGAATGAACTCTCTTTAGTTCTTCTTGGAACTCAAGGTGCTACATATAGTGACCTTAACACTAAAGAAATTTTAATTTCTTCGGTAAAATCCTACTCACAACGAAGGATGGTTCAAGTCTCAGTTCAAAAAATTTCTAGGGTGTTACAGGAGGAGACTCAGAGCACTCCCATAGGAGATGGGAATACAATAGGGATTAATTCTCAGCTCTTTCCCATTTTTCTTGGTGATGGATGGGTTAACATGATCTGTTCTGGAGAAGGTTCCAAGGTGTATTTTATTTGCGGAAGAATAATATTAACACTAGTGGTAAGGTTTGCTTACACTCTACCTTCCACAAACTCCCCTCAGTGAAATTTTACAGGTATGTTGTTGTTGTTGCCTCTGACTTCTTATTTTGATTAGAAATAAGCCTATTAAAACTAATTAAATAGTATATTTGATGATAATTGATCAATATATTCACTACAAAGTGAAACGAACATGCATTATTTTCCAGTTATTCATAAGTATAAGCAACATTTGCTTGGATTAAATCCACTTTGGTATATTAATTACTACTTATTAGTATGTATACATTTTATTGTTCAAAATGAATGAGAATCAACCAAGTCTCCAGGCCAAAAGTTCTTGATTGTCTTTATCCATTACACCCTTATGACAAATGTGCAACTAACGGAAATTGTAGGAAAGAAGTCATTTGATTGGGTCAATCAGTTTTGTGGTATAACATTTTAATTATTTTTATGAAAAATATCATAAAAAAACTTTATTTTATACATAAGAAATACAAGAAAATTTTGGGAGTTCATTTTCTTCGATTGAAATCATAAAAAATTAATGTTAAACAATTTGCTCTTTTCAAAGTTACGAGGAGGTATACATAGAAGGACTCATTCTTGATAGGGAGCAATACCCCTTGAATAGGTCGTTATGTGGCACAAATCAAAATTAATATTAATCTAATATGAATATCAAATGAGAAATCAGAAATAGAGTTACCCATCCTTTTAAACCAAAAAAATTGAAGGAATAACATATTTGTAATACCCTCAGATATTTGGGTCATACACGCACTGCATTAATAATGTATTCAAGTTGTTTGTAGCCTTGACTGACATGCCTTTGTAATATTAGAATATATATAAATTCAATTTTGTATTCAAATTTGGACTGTTATTAATTATCATAGTTCAAAATTCACTAAAGAATATATTATCATATTTTTTCCATCCTATTTTTGATTTTTTTTTCTATATATTTATCCTTTTCAAATGCTATGTAAACGACAAAAGCCTATAAAGATACAAATAATATATAGACTTTATCCAACAAACCTTCTACATTGAATGAAATTCTCAATTTTTCAAAGGACGATAACACACACACACACAAAAAAAAAAAGAAGGAGAAACGAAAGCAGGATATAAATATATTAAGACAAATTTATGTTTTGGGAGTGAAAAATAATTTTAGACAATTAATTTAGACAATTAATTTAGATCAAAATATCATATTTCTTAACTTAATAAAGCTAGAAAAGTTATTAATCTTGTAATATAACCTTATTTTTTCAATAAACGTATAAATAGGTCTTTGCGATAATCTTTCTTATTGCTTTAATTAATTTGATTTTAGATAAGTAATTAGTTTACATTGATTTTTTTAGATTTTTAAACGTGTACGAAATTTTAAAATCAGACTAACAATAGAAATATTTTTAATAACTACAATATTAATAATAAAAGTAATAAAGACACAAACAAATATAATAATCTCAAGCAAATATTAAAATAAAAATTAATTGCATACATATTATAAGTTAATGAAATAACAAACTAAAAAAGAATGAAACATAACAGAAAAACACTTAAATTAAGGACAAAAAGTAAAGATATATGAAGAATCCTATGAGACAACTTATGCATTTAAAATAATAAAAGACATAGACTATCCATGGGACAACATAGACAT
>JAJOOS010018402.1:0-26099 GCA_029582725.1 Solanum chiquidenum | reverse complement strand
TACGGTCCGTAGATCCATCTACGGACCGTCAATGGGCACCGTGGTTCCACACTTGGTCAGATTTCCCTGATTTGCCTCCATGCCTTGGCTGCTGATCTACGACCACGATCTACGGAGCGTCAATAGACCTACGGTCTGTAGATCATCTCCGTAGATGCCCTTTTCTGCATTTCTTTCAGCTGTCTCTTTAATTCCGCGCCTGAACATCTTTCCTGCAAAACATGATAAAGACACATAAAAACCCATACAAAAAGGCCCTAGACACACACAACTTGTAAGTGAATTGTATTAGAAATATCGTAAACCCACGGTATATCAATGATATGTAAAATAGTTAAATGAAACAATTGATTACAACTAAAATTACAGAGATGAAGACTATATCAGATGATGGACCGTAATAAAGACAACTAAATAGTAAAGTATGTATGTGTACTTTAACAATAAACTTTACAAATGAAAATATATATGAAAAATACTGAATATAATTCAACTTTACCTTTCATGGGAAACTATGCTAACTGACAGGTATAACATGAGCCTTATGATGATATAACATCTTGCCCACATTGTCAGAGTCATTCTTTATCTTTATCGGGTAAAGAAATAACTTGACTAATGGATCCAATCTCTAAGCCCTTACAAGGGTCTTAGTGGTGAGTTATCTGAATCCATGGTACGATTCTATCCTACGCTGGCAGCGTAATTCTAGAGTTTGAATTATCTGAATCCATATCCAACTCGATGCTTCATACTAATCCTAAAATATGCATTGGTGCTAAATAATTTTAAAGTTGTCCCACTTTAAGAAAAATGTCTCACTTTAGAAAAAAAATAGAAAATCTCTTTTTTGAGACCTTTCTTAACATGGTTCTTTAGAACTGACTAAACATGCTTTAAAATTGATTATGCTTTATTTTGCAATTGACTTTTCTTTCTTTCCAAATGTAATGCACTTAAAGAAAATTGCACTTTCTTGAAACTCTTTTTGAAAATACTGCTTTAAGACTTGTAGCATACTTTACTCATTAAATTAATGCATAAGAAGTAATATGATAAGGTTTTCAAATAACTTTAACTAAGAAGGGGCCATGTGGTTGTATAAGCATGAATCCTAAATCAATCAATGATCACTAATAATATGAAGGACAATAACTTCAACATTAGAATCAACAATGAACAATTCGTGAAAGAGAAATTCAAAATAATGGTCATTGGAGTAAGAACCTTATCTTTAAATCTTGTTAATCAAAATTGTAGATGTGGGGTGTGAGGATGAACTAAGTTTCTCACTATGATAGTCTTACATACCATGAAGAATTAGAGTTTCGAAGAGGAGCTAGGTTTGGGGAGTTGATAGCATAGAATATGAGAGAAAATGAGTATCTAATATGACATAATCCCCTAATCAAAGTTAAATGTTGATGTTTAGGATTTCCACCCTTTGATTTCATGAAAATGGTGAGTTTATGAGGATATTCCATAGCTCGTGGAATGCCATCGTGAAACTCAAATATTTTGTCTTATTTCAGGTTCGAATCTTTGAGGCCATTCCATGTCTCATAGAATGCTTCTATGGAACTTAGGAGTTTTCCATATCCTATTATACAATTCTTAGGGCCTTACGTAAGGTTCATACTATCAACTACGACCCAAATTTTCAAGTCTTGGAACTTGAAACAATATTGTACTCTCTGAATCTTTTCTACGAGTACATTCCAAGGCTCACGGAATGATCCACGAATCATGGAAAGCCTCCTTGGAAGTATGGTTAGGGATGATTTTTAAATGCCAAGTGTTGAGTATTCTTTTGTTCAAAATCTTGGGTGTTACATTTCGTTCTTTAAGCCGTAACTTTGATAACTAATAATCTCTTTTCTATTATGGTATCATTTCTATCTTTCAAGTTTTTACTTCGGTGACTTGCAGTTTTGTAAAGTTTGTATTCTAATGTTTGAATAATCAAAGATATTACCTACAGTATTTATGTAAATAATCTTCACCTAATAACCAAGTTATTGAGTGTTTCTCCATTTTCTAGTTGATTTGAAGGAGACAATAAAGTTTTCTTATTTGCATCCTACCAAAATTGTAGGCAAATGTAATGTAACAAAGATTAAGTTCTTAAGGGAAAATAAATTGGTGCGCAGAAATTAACCTAGAAGGACATTGCTGGAGCTCAAAAATTTTCTTTGAATTCTCAAAATAGGTTTCGAGCCAAGGATGGTAATTCTCAGTTCCTATAGATTATCAATATTTATGTTACTCATGAGAAGAAGAAGACTAATGGGGAAGTGGATTTTACTGGTATCCTTTCTATAGTGCCCTCAACTAATGATGAAACATTTTGAAAATATTACACAAGGCTTGCTCAAGCTCTTAAACCTGATAAAAGTCAATCTGTTGGGAGCAGATGAGCTCTTAAGATTATATCTGAAGCTTTGAGTTTGTTTCTGATAGAACCAAAAGAATGATGTAGGAAAATAAACATGGATCTTTTGTTTCCAAAGTGAGGATTCTTATAGAATAAAAATCGAACTGGGAAAAGTAATTTGTTCATGAAAACTAATGCATGTTTTATTCTTGATTCATTTCCACTTGTTCAAAAGTTGATATAAGCTATTAAAAAAGAAATGCATGGCTAGGCGTTTAGGAGAATGGTACAATTTAGAAATTCACACTATGCTAGTGAATAAGGCTAGGATGGAGATCAATAAGAAGTAGAGCACAAATTTTCCAACTTCATCTAAGAAGGAAAATTTATGGAAAAAGAAGAAACAAACTTTGCCTATCTTTAGTGCTCCTATTGATTTCGAACTAGAATTTAAGTCAATGAATATTCCTGATTCAGACTTCCATACTTTTGACAAGTATAAAATGTGGCCAATGGGAAGAAATTATACACTTGTCAAAATTATGAAAGTCCAAATCAGGAACCGTCATTGACTTAACTTCTGGTTCAAAATCAATAGGAGAACTATATACAAACAAAGTTAGTTTCTTCTTTTCCACTTTCTTTTAGCTTTTTGTTGATCTCCATCCTAGCCTTATTAGTGAGCATATTGGAAATTTCAAAATTGGATAACTATCTTGAACACCTAGCCATGCATACCTTTTTCATTAGAACAAAACATGCATTAGTTCAAATGAACAAATTTCTTTTCTTTAGAAAATCCTCCTAGTTCAGTGCACTCATAGCTTCTTCTGGTGTAAGAAGTTTCACACCCTGAAGCAGAAGATCCATGCTTATTGTCATACATCATTCTTTTGGTTCTATCAGACAACAACCTCCATGCTTCAAATATAATCTTAAGTTCCCCTTGCCCCTTACGTGTAGATTTTTATCACAATGAAGAGTTTGAGCAAGTCTTCTATAATGTTTTTTTTATTGTCTCATCATCACCCAAGGACTCTACAGAAAGGATACTGTAAAAATCCATTTCACCAGTAGTCTTCTTCTGATGATGATGAGAAAAATTAACATTGATAATCTCAATGAATTGAAAAATACCATCAACGCCTAGAAACAAATTTTGAGCCTTCAAAACAAATTTTTGAGCCCCAACAATATCCTTCTCGATTAATTTTTTCTCAACAATTTCTCTAGCCGTAACATCTTCATCTTTATTACATTTCATTTGCTACAACTTTGACAGGTAGAAAATAAGCTAACTTTACTATCTCCCTCAAACTCAACCAACAAACGGAGAAACACTGAATGACCTAGTTATTGCATGAAGTTTATTCACATAAATATTGTGGAGAAGAACTATCTTTGACTCTTCAAACCCTATAATAAAATCATTACAAAAATGCACATCACAAAACCTACAAAATTGAAAGGAAAAAATAAGACATTCAAAGAAAAAAGGGTACTACTACATAGAAATACAAAGAAACAATGGCCTAAAACCGAAAGGCAAAAGTCTGATTAAGTGTGAAACTATAAGTTTGATTATATTTGTTTTATGGATTTCATGAATTAATGTGTTATTTGGTTTCCACAAACACTAGAAAAGCACAGATACGAACCCATGAATGATTCTAAACTTTACGGAAACTAAACCTAACTAGTAAAAATATAAAGGTATTAATATAGCAATGAAGAACTTACAATCGTGTCTAACATTATACCGTTCAATCTAATGAATTAACTGTATTAGAATTTTCTAAATCTAATTGTGGTATTGTTCCATCCAAATGAAATAATTGCATATCACCTTCTAAATTTAACCATATTTATTGAAAATCTCCATAATCCAAATGTAAAGGACTTCGAACAAATGGAATTAAGAACCAACAAAAAGGGGATGTTCTTTCTTAAGCTTGCCTATGAATTTCGTAAGTTTCTTATTCAAAAACTCATGAACAAATTTCCCCTTAGATGGTAAAAAATTTGAACTTCATGCCAAACTGTGTAATGTTTAGGAAGCCGAAAACAAAACCAAATTGATGAGATGTTGAAATTAACATTCTCGTTAAAACAAAACTTAGTAACAACAACATAAGACACTCGTTCTAGACACAAAATAAATGTATCTTCCTTTTTGAAAAAGGAATCATGGGAAACAAATAAATTGGATTATCGGCCTTTTGAAAACCTAAATTGTAATGGCGCAAAGAGAAATTCTTGATTTAGTGTTTAGACAAAAAATAATTCAAGTTTCTTTAAGCAGATAAATAGTGACTGAATTTGTTATGAAACCACAAATGCATCTTGTTATTATCCTCGAGGTCATTTTCTTGATTTAGCATTTATTTCCATTTTCCCTTCCCATATATTTATGTTATGTTTTTAGTTGTTAGGATGAATGACATGCTTCTTGAGGTGGTTCGGAGATCTTTGAGTGAGTTTTCCTCATTTTGGAATTTTTATATGGAAATGGTTGACTTCAGTTAAACAAGCTCGGATGATATTCTGTCAGCACAGTCAGTTTTGAAATCTCGAGTTTGTTCTAGGTTGAGATTGGGTTGCTTGTTTGATTAGTTGTTTTGATTGTTTTATTGTAGTATGGACTTTGGTCAACATTTCATTGAGACGGCCTCCAATGGTCATTTCTTCAATTCCGTTGAGTTTGGAATGTCGTTTCTGTTGGATAGCATATCTACAGTTTGCATTTGTTAAACCCCGATTGAATCTTGAGGCTGAATGGTCTATTCGGGACATGGAAAGTTTAGTTCTAATTGTTGGTGCGACATCCACTTATGCAACTGCTCTTGTGAGGCTTGGCTCGCTTTGGTGATGCCGCTCCTGTGAAGAGTGAGACATGCCAGCGAAGGCTGCTAACTAAGCCTTTGGCCACTCCTACGGGGCTTGTCTGCTCCAGCAAGCCCACACACACAAGCCTTTTGCCATTCTGGTAAGCCCGCTCTTGTGAGATTTGGCTTGCTCCCACAGAGTTGGAGGTTAGTGTTGACCTCCACTCGAACGGCTCCTTCTCTACTTCAGTGATGCTACTCTAGAGACCATTGGTCCGCTAGGGTGACAATCATTGAGTATTATATCTCTCTTGTCTCATTTCTCTATGGTCAGATTTATATTAATGAGAGCTCGATCTTAGGTGTTAGAGATCAATTCTCAACCATTTCACTTGATTCTAAGGTAAATATATTTTTCTTTACTTTCTATTGCTTATTCTAGCTCCATTTCCGTGTTTAATTCTTGATTTGGAACTTGATCCATTGATTTTCAAATTCTTTAAAGTGTAGTTTGGACCATTCAAAGTCTAATTACACTACCGTATTTTCCCAACTTTGGGACATGTGATCCTCACCTCAACGGAAACATAATAACAAAGTTAGTTTTTCATTTCATTGTCGAGCTCTGAAGGTCAATTTTCATCCTAATTCCCAATCTGAATTTTTCAACATTGCTAGAGGCATTATTAGTCTCGTATTAACATTTAATTTCTATTTTTGATAGTGTGGCAACATTTTACAACTTTTCAAAAGGGAATGCTCACGAGTAGTCGTTCAAGTATAGTTTTGACTTTGAGGTAGGTTACGATTTCCTTCTTTAGACTTAGCTTAGTTAGTTTCTATATAAATTGGGTTGCATGATCGTTAAGAAGATTGTAGGGAAAAAAATTGTTCATGTATGATCCGTAGTCACATTTTGACCATTTTTGGGATTTAGACTAGTATATTAGCCTTAAAGCCTTTGTTTTAGGTTGGGTTTAGTTTTGGCTTAGTTAATATCGAATCCTTAGAAGTACTTTTAGGTGGTTTGAAACTTAATGTTGATGTATTGTCTGCTTATAGTACAATTGGGTGTTTACCCCGATACTTAGCTTTTATTATGTTATTGTCATTGTGGGTCCGAGGCCTTGGACTTGGATTGGCTGGAGTTTCGGTTAGTACAATTGTAATGTGATGGCGTTTAACTAATTAGTTTGTGTTATATGAATGTGTTGTGACTTGTTTGACTGTGATTGACACGCATCTATGTGCATGAGAGTTGCATTGACCTTAATATGAGATAGAGGCGATAAACAAGTGGAGTTTTGGTTTTAAAATTTGTATGCCTTAGATTTACATGAATTGAACTCTGGGGGATCATATTGTTGGTTCATTGTGGAAAGTTGGATTTTTATGAGACATTGTACCGTTTCTTTGAGTTCTTCTTTAAAGAGATTTTTACCTTTAAAATATTATATTACTTTTACCTTTGTAATTGGATTTTTATGAAAAGATTGTACTATTTTCAATTGGATTTCAGCTTTAAAGGGATTCCAACTGTAAATTTTATTGAGTTTTCATTGCAATAGAATATTATGAAAGAATTTATTATTTTCATGGAAAATTTGACATTTAAAGAAATTTATCTTTGAGTTACTGCGCGCCTTTATGGTTTTTAATAAATGTACTGTTTTTATGTACTATTTGTGGGTCACTCCTGAGACCCTTGGTCTAATTAATTTATTTTATTTGTATTTGAGTTGCAGTGGGTCTACAAAATGCCTCGAGGTGCCTATAGCGGCCAGTGAAGTTATATTAGAGCTTTTATATTTATTGTGTATGAGGGTATATTGCTTCGGCGCCCTGCAAATTGAATTTCAGATTTTATGATTATTACTTCGATAGGTAAGTGGTAGCGGGTCTATGAAATGTCCCAAGGAGCCCATGGGGAGGTCAACAAGATAATTTCAGAGCTTTTTACTTTTATGCATTGGCCACATGTGCATTACATCATCTTGCATGGTATGTTTGGGAGGTCTATGATAGACTTATATTAGCATGAATTATTTATCATTATTATTATTCTCTTCACTATCAGTGTTTATGAGAATATCTCTAGTTTACTCTCGTTCTTAGTGTTAGCACTATCATACCTCTCTTATTTATAGTCTCTTTTTGAGCTCAAATGACCTATGAGGCCTACTGAGTACCCGTGTTTTGATACTCATACTGCACTTCTATTCTTTTTATCATCCAGCACCCAATACAAGCCACCATAGTTGATTCCAGATTTCCCGAGGTTGTTGATATTGGATCATGGTGAGCTATTGACATACAGAGACTTGCTTCTATCTCTCTTGCACTGTCTACGTATTTTGTATTTTGATTAGACAGACCTATTGCATATAATCTTTTTTTGTACTTAGATGCTCTTGTACCGGTGACACCATGTTCGGAGTTGGGTTCTCTATATATCCATCTTCTCTATTTGTTTTTGGGCCTTTATTGTATATTTTATATTATGTACAAATCTATGCTAAGGCTTTATTCTATGTCTTCTTATTCCTTCCTCATTAGTTACTTCTAGTTTTATTTATCGCGTCTTATTTGAGCTTTGTCTTGCCTACTGGGCAATTTATGGCAGGAGCCATCATAATCCAATTTTGGATTGTAACACATCTCTTCATGCTTATTCTATGCTTGAAGTATCATTTACACACAGATTTCTCATGTTATCCATTTTTCAGACCAATAAAATCCTCAAGCCAAATAGTTAGGATTGGCTATATGAATTCTCTGTATTAAATATTTTCACCGAAACTAATGTAAAATTCAACAACTCAAAAAGACATCCTATATTCATTCTTAAACCATTCTAGATTGATAAGTAGTAAATACTAATTTATGATTATGAAAATCTAATTTCTTGGACAAAAGTTTAAGAATTTCATATCAAATACTTCAAAAATGACATTCTTTTCTTCTTTGTAAAAATATTCACCACAAAATTTCAAAATCAAAAGCACACTAATCAAATAAACTTTGAATATGTATTAAATAGAGGTGTCTATGTAAAGATTGTAAAGCGTTGAATCAATGAGACACCGGTTGGAATTTCTTTGATACTTCTTGAAAGGAACACGAGAAAAATAATTTTGAGATTTATTTGAAATGTTGGAAGGAACAAAGCATCAAAAAACACAATTTTATAATAAGTCTAAGGGACACTGAACTATATATAGAGATCAATGTCCTTCACAACTTGGCCGTTGTATTCCTAATTTCTTTAGGAATAGAATTTAAGTTCAAGGGATTACATGATATATGATCAGTATTTCATATCCTTATTTAATTAGTTTGAAAGGAAAAATAAAATGATAAAAACAAAAAAACCTAGTTGAACAAGGATAGAGAATATAATTAATTTCCCACTAAATTTTCTGTAAATAAAAGATATTTATAAATTTAAATTATTAGGGACAAGACAAACAACTATACTTTGTGCAACACTAGATGGACACAAATCGATCTTGCAAAAAAATCAATTTTGTCATCAATAGGATCAACTAGTGTTGATACTTATGCTTAACAAACATATTATTCCTAAATTAAAGCGAAATGTCAACACTAGATGGACAAAAATTGATCTTACAAGAAAATTAATTTTGTCATCAATAGGATCAACTAGTGTTGATACTAATGCTTAACAAACACATTATTCCTAAATTAAAGCTAAGTGTCAACACTAGATGGACACAAATCGATCGTGCAAGAAAATCAATTTTGTCATCAATAGGATCAACTAGTGTTGGTACTTATGCTAAACAAATATATTATCACCTAATTTAAAGCTAAGTGTCAACACTCGATGGACACAAACAAATTATCACAAAATTAAAGCTAAGTGTCAATACTAGATGGACACAAATACATTATAAAAACCAATTGTTCTTGACCTTTAGAACTTTAAAAACACCAAACCTTATCTCCTACTTTGATGAAAGTAGTAGTATAGTCTTGTAACAACTTCTTTAAATGTCAAGCTTCCTCAGTTGCCTAGCACAAAAAGAGACGATTTAAAATTTCTTCAGTGGTCATTATAGAGAGATTTCAGTCATTATAACATTCAAGAATGGATCAAACAATTTTAGGATCAGTAAGTACCTAAAATTAATCATACATAATGCTAAATTTAATGTTTTTGCAAATTCTCCATTCTTTTGGAAAAGAAAATATAGTATTTTTCTATTTTTAAATCTTTGTGTAGTTATACTTGCTAAATTTGGTAATCCTAGTTCACTTGAACCTCAAAAGAAATGGTTTATTCACTAACTTCAAATTTCCTCTTCCATTTGTTAAACTATAACCAGTTTGTTGGGTTCGAAAGTGATTAGGCGTCATGCAGAAGCTTACAATTGCAAATCAAGACGACGATAATTAGATGACAAAAACTTATACTAAAAATGTATTATTAATATAGTTTGTTCAAGTGACCTACATATTGAAAATTAATATTGAAAGACATAAATTCTATTAGGAGAATAATCTCCCCATAAACGAAACTCTATATCGACTACATTGTGGATACTCTTGTGTTCTTGGTATGAGAAGAGAGGTCTTCAATTTATAGAGTTCCAAACTCTTCCTCTAAGGAAAGAATAAACCAAATATGGAAGAAAATAATGTTTTTCTTTCGAGAAAAATTAAAGTATTTATGGTAATACTTTGTCCTTCCTTTTAGGAAAAAATATACTTCAAATAAGGTAAGAAAATCAGGGCAAAACCCTAACACAGTTATCGACCTCATAGGACAAAATATGTGTTAAATAAGCACTAAAAATAATTTACAGGAGAATGGAGACGTATGATTTTTGGAAATTAAAAAATACTTGATGCGACCTGTGTTGATGTCGACGTTTGTTACTGCGAGCTGTTGTTGCTGCCGACGTCTACTGCTGCGAGTTGTTGTTGAGTCATGTGCCGGTAGACGTGATAGAGGCGGCGCCAATTGATATGGGGAGGGGTGGCGTGGCGGTGCTTAGGCTGAGATAGGTGGTTTGTTGCGGCTGCTTAGGAGTGAGAGAGAATTCACAGGAGAATGGATACTTATGATTTTTGGAAATTAAAAAATAACTGATGTGACCTGCGTTGCTGCCGACGTCCGTTGCTGCGAGATGTTGTTGCTGCTGCGATTTGTTGCTGAGCCTTGCGCCGATCGACGTAATAGAGGCGGCGCAGGTCGATGTGGGGAGGGGTGGCATGGCGGTGCTTTGGATGAGAGAGGTGGTTTGTTGCAGCTGTTTAGGAGTGAAAGAGGTGACTTAGGGTTTTGAGAGAGATGGGAAAATAATTATCATTCGTTTTTTTAAAGAAGTGTTAATTTATCAACCACGAGATGTCGGTATTTTTAAAAATAATTATCTTTATTATTATATCTACCTCTTGAAGTCGGTTTTGTCAATTCAAAACATTTAATAAATACCGACATCATGAAGTCGATATTATTTAAATAAAATAATAATTTAAATTGACCGACCTCTAGAGGTTGATTTTATTAATTAGATTTATATATATATATATATATATATTAGTTTATATTTATTACCTCTTAGTTATATCAACGTATTTAGTAGTCTATATTTGTTACCACCTGGTTATATTTAGGTATTTCATATGTGGATTGATCAGTATTTCTATAATAAAAAGAGTATTTCATATTCGGATCATTAATATGTAGGACTTGATTTGTTACACTACTTGATGAGTATTTATAACCTTCTAAAATCAACGTATTTCATACATTTTTAATGGATAATCAATTACCTTTTGTTTGCGACATCACTACACTACACATTCATTTAATTTTGGATGTACAACCTTGATAGAACTTATTTTGTTACAATGCTTCACAATAAATATATATATATATATATATATATATAATCACTTGGTTTAACACTACTCGACGAGTATAACCTTCAAAAATCAACTTATTTCATACGTCTCAAATGTAATGTCATTTAATTTTTTGCCTTCAATGTGATCACTACAGAAACATTCATTCAAGTTCGGACTTACATATATTGATAGAACTTTATTTGTACAATATCTCACAAGTATATATGTATTACCACCTAAAGTCAGTGAATTATCGGTGTTTTGTTGTCTATATTAAACAAGATAGGACATAACTAAAGGGTCAATGAATTATCAACATATATAAAACTTGATTTACTATGACTTCTCTACGAGTATCACATCGAATTTTTATTAATATCAGCGTTATTCCATAATCCGAATATAAATTATCAGTGATTCTTTATTACTACATGAATTTTAAATTTTTTTAAATACAAATATACAATTGTTAAACCTTCGAAGAATCAACGTAAAATGAAAATACTAGTTCTATACACAATAGGAAAATAATGATTATAAAAGTATTTTTTTTTAAAAAAAATGACCTCTGAATGTCGCTTTTATTATATATAATTAGATTAGATATAAACAAAACATACCGACCTACAGAGATCGATATTACATATAAATTTAATGAAAAATTAAATAATACAAACATCCGGAGGTCGGTATCTTAAATTAATTTACTTTTTATTTTACATAAGGTTGAAACTAATTAAATAAAAGTAAGAATATTGACTTCTTGTAGTCATTATATACACATTTTAATGAAGTTTAATTATATAAATTTTAATTTTACAGACTTCAAAAGGTCGGTATTATAATTTTATTTATTTTTTATATCACAACAAACTGTCCTCCGGAGGGCGGTTTAATTTTTTATATATATATATTTAATTGTGATAAAATGAAATATTATTATTTATTATTAAATTCAATACCGACTATAAGAGATGATTTTTTTCTTTTATTCATTTTTTTACTGGAAAATTTTCAACCTCTGGAGGTCGGTATATTGTTTTCTCGCATTTTTTTTGCATAAATACCGACCTCTTGAAGTCAGTTTCCATAAGTTTTTTTATTTGTTATACCAACTGTCATTGTAAATCAGTAAATTTTAGGTCGGTATTCACTATTTTTTTAGTAGTGGAAAAAAAAAAGAATAGTCATGAGCTAAATTCCAAAAAGCATCTGTAGTTGAGTGATAGCGGGTCTATAAAATGTCCCATGAAGCCCATGGGGCGGCCAACAAGATGATTCCAATTGTTTTTACTTTTATGCATTGACCACATGTGCATTGCATCATCTTGCATTGTATGTTTGTCTGCGATAAACTTGTATTAGCATGAATTATTCATTATTATTATTATTATTATTATTACTATTATTATTATTATTATTATTATCATCATCATCATCTTTACTATCATTGTATATGAGAATGTCTATAGGTCGCTCTCATTTTTAGTGTTAGCACTACCGTCCCTCTCTTATTTATAGTCTCTTTTTAGCTCGATTGGCCTATGATGCCTATTGAGTACCCATGTTTTGGTACTCATACTGCACTTCTACATTTTTTTCTGATGCAACACCCAGTACGAGCCACCCTTGTTGATTTCAAATTTCTTGAGTTCATTGTTGTTGGATCATGGTGAACTATTGATGTCTGGAGACTTGTTTCTATCTCTCTTGCACTATCTAAGTATTTTATAATTTGATTAGACATACCTATTGTATATAATACTTTTTTGTACTTAGACGCTTTTGTACTAGGGACACCAGGTCCAGAGTTGGCTTCTTTTATATCCGTCTTCTCTAGTGGTTCTTTGACCTTTATTGTATATTTTATACAACTAGTTTTTCGACACGTGCGTTGCACGTGATTACCAATTCAGAAAATATATGTTATAGTAAATAATATTGCTTATTTAAGTGAAGATTTGAATAATAAACTTTGTACAAAATAATATTGCAGATTATTTTCTGAATGTTCAATGTGAATCGTCAAATATATCTTTTATTCACGCGAATCTATGTAGATGGTCAATGAAAAATTTACTAGTTAAATGCTATTAATGCATATATTTATTTAAATTTTATGAGGTTCAATCATGTAATTAGTAGTATCTCAGTAATATTACCTTATAGACGATATTTATTGTGTATTTTTCTTGTCATCTAACCAGATGTGCTTTGCACGTATATTTCACGTTAAACTGTTTAGATGTCATATGAACATGTGAAAAGAACAACTACATTTTATTTTTTTAGAACTAATCTTTGTATATTAATTTTTATTTTATAAATTATAACATAATAAATGATGTTCTTGTTGTTCACTCTCATATTTGACTTCTCGATTGACTGTATACATAAACAAAAGATAGTTATTTGACTTTCCATAATTAACTGAGAAAGATTTCCTTTGTTTTACCAAAAAAACTAAAAATTAAAATTAAAGAATATATTCTATTTGTGAAATCATATATAAAATCACATGTTTATCTTACACCCAACAAATATATAGTTCATGTTCTTGTAAACGATTTTCAATTTATTCAATCAAGCATGATTCATCTCAGGAAAAATAACAACATTTTATCACATATATAGGGGAGGTGTAATAATATGAAAAACTATTGTTCAAAATTTAATACAAGAAAAGCTGAAAGATAGAAATAATTAATGTAATAACTATGAGAATTCATAATATTATAACTTAAAGAATGTTAAAGAGTGTGAATAACGTTTGCAATAATAAGTAATAACTAAGAGAATTTATAATGTTATAACTAAATGATTAATGTGCAATAGATGTATTTCTAATAAATTTTATACGTACATAAATAAATAGGACTTTTAATTAATGTTACTATTTTTTCTTTTAGTTATTAGATTTTAATTTAGTGTAGGGACAAAATGAAAATGTTTATTCCATATTACTGAATATAAAATTTATTTTGTAATTGATAGTTTTTTAAATGATTCAAATATATTCACATATTTTCACTCTTGAGATGTTTAATAATTTTTGAAAAAGATGTTTTCAGAAGCATATATTTACATTACAAGAGAAATTGTTAACAAAAACAAATGAATTTAGACTACATCATGTTAACTTCATATATTGGAACATTATGTAATAATGTATATATTATGCAAACAATAATTATTATATCATCAAAATTATTTTCCTCAAGTACTCGAGGTTATGGAATTTACCTTCTTAGGATAGAACGATTTACTTCATCAGAATAGTGGTACCTCATATTCTGCTAAACTTCGAACTCACTCAACGACAATAAATCACATAAAAAAATTTAAAATGCAAGAAGAAGAGTAGGTGATTAAAAAAAATTGTGGTTGAAAAATGAGAGGAAGCCCCTCTATTTATAGTCAACAAAGAGTAGTATGAACAAGTGTTTTTTGTGTCTTATCTGAAAAGTCATGACCTTTCCGAGAAGTCACAAGCCTTTGGAAAAGTCACAACATATTGAAAAAGTCACAACTCTTTGGAAAAATCACAACTCACTGAAAAATCACAACCCCTTGAAAAAAGTCACAACTTATCGGAAAAGTCACAACTCATCAACAAAGTGACCTTTCCTAGAAGTCACAACCCTTTGGAAAAGTAACAACTTATTGAAAAAGTCAAAACTCTTTGGAAAAGTCCCAACTCATTGAAAAATCACAATCCTTTGAAAAAAGTCACAACTTATCAGAAAAGTCACAACTCATCGAAAAAGTCACAACCTAAGTTAGGGATATTATAGTAATTTAACATTCAAGTTAGGAGTTCATGCTTTTAAGGTAATATATATATATATATATATATATAGAATATAGAATATAGATATAGATATAGATAGATAGATATAGATTATGTACACATCCATATCATTCTGTCCATGGTAGTTACTTCTAGTTTTATTTATCGCATGTTATTATATGCTTGAAGTATCATTTGTACAAATAAAGTTAATTTACACAGATTACTCATGTTATCGAGTTTTTAGACAAATAAAATCATCAAGACAAATAGTTAGAATTTTCTATATGAATTCTCTGTGTTAATTATTTTCTCTGAAACTAATGTTAGATTTGACAACTCAAAGAGACATCCTATATATTCATTTTTAAACCATTCTAGACTAATAAGTAATATATAATAATTTATGATTATGAAAATCTAAGAATTTCATATCAGACACTTTAAAAATGACATTTTTTCTTCTTTGTAAAAATATTCACCACAAAATTTCAAAATCAAAAGTATTCACTAATCTAATAAACTTTGAAGATGTATTAAATAGAGGTATATATATAAAGATTGTAAAGACTTGAATCAACATAGCAAGACATGAATTCAACAAGATAACTAAATTTTCAAAATAGATAGATCTACATATACATGATCACACACAAAATCTGATTGAAGCCTTGTATGAAAAAAAATAATAACACAAAAGCATTTGATAAAACTAGCGTACTCACAAAAGAAAGCAATGGAGAATGCATAGAGTGAGTCGCTTGTTGAATTTCCATCCAAAAATAAAATTTGGCTTCTAGCTATATGGAGTGTTGATCATTTTGAATTTTGACAAATATTCCGAGGAAAAATAATTTTTCAAAAAAATAAATAGAGAAAAGTAGAAAATTATTTATTTACCTGAATTTAAATTAATACTTACAAGTTTGGCGTACGATTTTACTCGTAAATATTAGCTTAGGAGACCTGCAATTTTCTCCATAGCAGAAGCATATTACAACTACCATCATTCATGTTGTACACAAGAAAATCACGATTTGCTTCCCTAGGATACTAGGTTGAGGAAATATGGGGATTCATCCATCTCGTGAAGATTTCTGATGACCCATCAGAAATTTCCACGAGATGGATGATGTAACATCTCGCAATTTGAAAGAACTAGGAAGGGTTAAAAATTGGAAATAGTTATTTTTGGAAAGAATGAGAAATCTGAAAATCTGCTTTAAGTTAAGTTAAGAATGAGTTTTGGGTCAACTTCAAACTACCATAACTCCTAGATAAGGATGAGTTAGGTGTGTTTCCAGATACCGTAGGAAATATCGTTGAATTATCTTTCCAACGCCGCTAAGTTTGCGCGATTCCGAATTCTTATAACTGAGTTATGTTCATTGGAAGTTGGGCTGTTCAAATAAGGAAAGCCTAATCCGGATTTTAGAAGGGCATTATGGTCTTTTCCTTACCCAATAATTTTATTTCATTTTTAGGTAATTAATTGGGGTTAAATCAGATTTTAGTCAATTTAGAAAAGTTGAAGTTCACACCAGGGCTTGGAGAAAAGAGAAAAGAGGAGAAAGGAGAAGAAAGTTCAAGATTTGTCGTCTTCGTAAGGAATCGCTTGTGGATTTCGTCAAGGTGTGATCCCTATGAGGTATGTGAGATCACATAGCGTTGGGTTAGTTCACCCATGCGCCAAGCATGTTTAATTCAGCGATTTTCATTCTAAAAGAGTAAAATTTGATGTTCTTGATAGTTGTTCTTGAATTGATTTCGTTCTTGAATATGAGTTGAGATTAGGGAGTTTCTTGATATGTAAGTGTTGTTTCCTTGAGTTGTTTGAGTTAGATATTGTGTATATGCTTTGGGTATCTGATTCTAAAGTAAATTTGAGAAAAGGAATCGGAATTAATCGATTTAAGATCAGAAAACGAGACCAAGAGATTGTCAAATTTTGCCTGAGGGAAGGCTGGCGCAACGCGCCCCCATAGCGCCAGGCAGGCTAGGGTGGCGCACCAGCAGTGCACTCGATTAGAGCCCCAGTAAGTTGGGGGTTGCGCGGCACGCTAGGGACACGTCTGGATCGTCATTTTTCACCAGTTTTTCGTCGTTTAGTCCGTTTAAGTCCTTCTAAAGTGTACCAACACTTCCTATTGATTCTAACTACTCTAAATGATTTCTAAACATCTAGAAACCATCCAAAAAGATGAATCATAACTTTGAATCCATAAATTCAAATTCAAGGAAGGTTAAGAGCCAAGTCTAGGAAGTTCTTCAAGTCTTTACAATAAGTCTTTTGCATATGCTTTTAACATCATTTTAAGACTTAAAGTTCAAGTCGAGTAAAGAGTAAAGAGTAAAGATTGAAGTTCATTTCTTCAAAAGTATATGAGGACTATGTATTCCCAAGGAGTTTAAAATGTTTTCGCATTTAAACAAGAAAAGGAAACCTTGATTTCCAAAGGGCTTTTGAGCTAGTTTTCAGTAAAGAGTATATGCTTTCATAAATAAGCAAGAGATGAAACTTTGATTTCCAAGATGGCCTTTGAGCTAAGTTTTTGAGCAATTATCTCAAATCACAAAAAGAGGTATATTTTTAAACATAAGAGCTAGTATCATATTTTGGGAGTAGTATTGAGCACCGATATAGGGGAGAGTTTAGACAGCTCACAGCCCCCATAAACCATGTAGACATCATGGGTAGAAAAGGGTCATACTTTTTAGATGATTCCTTTAGTGCTTTTTAGCATAGACTAGTGGATCCACTTAGTAGTTCAGGTTCTATACCCTCGGCAAGGTATAGAACGGCCCTGGCAGCGTGAGGCAAATGATGTATCATCACAATAGCTTTTAAGTGATGGTTATCGGTTAGAGAAACTCCCACAGAAGTAATTGTATTCTTATATACATTGTTTATTTGTATTTTTACATACATTTCAGAGTTATATGTATCTTTGCATACATACAGAGTTGACATCATGTTTTTAAACAATTTTTCTTTATATTGCACTTGCTTTAAACTGCTTTATATTGAAATGAGTTTAGTTATGTTGAGTTGAGTTGAGCCAGGTAAGTTCTTCAGTTCTCTTCAAGCTTAAGTTATGTTTAGCATTCCAACTCACATACTCGTACATTCAATGTACTGATGCCAGTTGGCCTGCATCTTCTTATGATGCAGACGCAGGTAACCAGGATCAACATCCAGCGCATCGTTGATTCTAGTTGAACTCCAGAGTTTACTGGTGAGCCTCCTTGCTTTCGAAGGATCCCTTTTTATTGCTTTCAGTATTAGTTAGTTCATTAGGATGTCGTGGGCCTGTCCTGACATCCATCTTAGTTGTTTAGAGGCTTCATAGATAGCTAGTCAAATGTTAGTTCTTTAGTCTTTTCATTGTCATTACCTTATGTTGAGACTTAAGTTTGCCTTAAAGGTCAGTTGAATGTTCCTTTATAACATTCCAGTTTATTTCGTAGATGTATCTTTGTTCAGTTAAGTCTTCCGCTGAGTAAGTAAGCCAGGCCAAGGGTTCGCATGGGGCCAGCAATAGTTCTCGAGTTCCAGCCACACCCAAGGTGTAGGCTCGGGGAGTGACAAACTTGATATTAGAGCACAGAGTTCAAGAGTCCTAGGGAGTCTATGAAGTCATTTTTGTAGAGTCCTAGTTATCGGTGTGAAGCACGCCACATCTATAATTATGAGGCTGCAACACTTAGGAAATTACCTCACTTCTTTCACACTCATTTCGTGCATTAGAGTTTGATCTCTAAAAAGTTTCTTCTAATTCATGCTTGTGTGTGTGTTTCAGAATTCATGCCTCCTCGAAGAGCTGTTATAGGTCGTCCTGCTAGGCGGAATGTTGAGGAGCAAGGGGTACCCAATGCCCCTGAAGTGCAACCCCAAGGAGAAGTTACCAATGCTGAGTTCAGGGAAGTGATAAAGATGTTAAGTCAAGCTGTGACTAACCAGGTTGGGAAACAAAGAGGGGCTCAACAAGAAGAGGCGGACACTTTGAGGATTCGTGAGTTCTTGAGGATGAATCCTCCAAGTTTCACTGGTTCAAGCACTACTGAGGATCCAGAGAACTTTATTGAGGAGCTGCAAAAGGTATTTGATGTCATGCACGTTGCTGATACTGAGAGGGTGGAACTAGCTGCATACCAAATGGAGGGTGTCGCTAGGATTTTGTTCGACCAATGAAAGAAGAACCGAGCTGAGGATGCACCACCTGTGAGTTGGGCTTGCTTTGATGAGGCCTTCTTGGGGCGTTTCTTTCCCCGAGAACTGCAAGAGGCTAAGGTACGAGAGTTCCTCACACTTAAACAGGATTCTTTGAGCGTTCATGAGTATGGGTTGAAGTTCACCCAACTATCCTGTTATGCTCGGGAGATGGTTGCGGATATGAGGAATAGAATGAGCTTGTTTGTTGCTGGGTTGTCTCGTCTATTGAGTAAGGAAGGTAGGGCTGCAATGCTAATAGGTGACATGGATATATCAAGGTTATGGTCTATGTGCAGCAGGTTGAGGAAGAGAAGTTGAGGGATAGAGAGGAGTTCAAGAAAAAGAGAGCTAAGACAGGGAATGAGTCTGGACAGCAAAAGAATAATGCCAACCGGTCATCTTTCAAACAGAAACAGAAGATACTTGCTCCATCATCTTCTAGTGCACCTGCACCTACGAACAAAAGTGAGTACAATAATCAGAATTTCAGAGCTAAACCTTTTTTTTCTTAGGGTAGTGTGGTGTAGGGGGTAGTAAGCCTCCTGCCTGCGCTAAGTGTGGTAGGAACTACTGAGGTACTTATCGTGAGGGCTCCATGAGTTGTTTCAAGTGTGGCCAGAATGGTCATTTCATGCGAGAATGTGTAAAGAACAATCAAGTTAATGGTAATAGGGGAAATAGAGCCCAGTCTACTTCAGTTGCTCCACCAGACAGAGCTGCACCTAGAGGAGATTTCAGGTACTGGCGGAGGATAAAACCGCCTATATTCTATCATAAGTCACCAAGAGCAAGAGGATTCGTCAAATGGTGTCACTGGTATAATCCAAGTTTTTAACTCTAATGTTTATGCCTTGCTAGACCCAGGAGCGAGTTTATCCTTTGTAACTCCTTATGTTGCGATGAATTTTGATGTTATTCCTGAGTAACTTAGTGAACCATTCAGTGTTTCTACACCTATTGGGGAGTCTATTCTAGCAGATAGAGTCTACCGTGATTGTGTCATTTTCATCAATCACAAGAACACCATGGTTGATTTAGTTGAGTTAGACATGGTAGATTTTGATGTCATTCTAGGCATGGACTATCTTCATACCTGTTATGCATCAATAGATTGTAGAACTCGAGTTGTCAAGTTCCAGATTCCAAATGAGCCAATCATAGAGTGGAGTAGTAGTTCAGCAGTGCCTAAGGATCATTTCATTTCGTACCTTAAGGCGAGAAAATTCGTTTCTAAGGGTTGTGTCTATCACTTAGTCCGAGTTAATGACTATAGTGTTGAGATACCTCCCATTCAGTCAGTTTCAGTAGTAAGAGAGTTTCCAGAAGTTTTTCCAAACGATCTTCTTAGAGTCCCTCCTGAGAGAGAGAGATACTTTGGTATAGACCGTCTTCCAAATACTCGTCATATATCTATTCCGCTATACAGAATGGCACCAGTAGAGTTAGAAGAGTTGAAGGAGCAGTTGAAATATCCCCTAGATAAGGTTTTTATTCGACCAAGTGTCTCACCTTGGGGCGCTCCGGACTTGTTTGTGAGGAAGAATGATGGTTCCCTTAGGATGTGTATAGATTACCGCCAGTTGAACAAGGTTACCATAAAAATAAGTATCCTCTTCGAAGGATTGATGATCTTTTCTATCAACTTCAGGGTGCCACCTGCTTCTCTAAGATGGACCTCAGATCTGGCTACCATCAGTTAAAGAGTAAGGGAATGTGATATTCCAAAGACAACATTCAGGACCCGATATGGCCATTATGAGTTTTTAGTTGTGTCCTTTGGTTTGACCAATGCGCCTACAACATTCATGGACCTTATGAATAGAGTATTCAAACCTTATTTAGATAAGTTTGTTATCGTGTTCATTGATGACATACTAATATATTCAAGGAATGAAGAAGATCACGCTAGTCATCTCAGAATAGTTCTCCAGACTCTAAAGGATAGAGAGTTGTATGTGAAGTTCTCTAAGTGTAAGTTTTGGCTTGAGTCTGTGGAATTCTTAAGCCACATTGTGTCTGGAGAGGGAATTAAAGTTGATACTCAGAAAATAGAGGCAGTGCAAAACTGGCCTAGACCCACATCTCCAACTGATATTAGGAGTTTCTAGGGTTTGAATAGGTATTATAGAAGGTTCGTAGAGGGGTTCTCATCGATTTCATCCCCTTTGACCAAGTTAACTCAGAAAATAGTGAAGTTTCAATGGTCTGAAGCTTGTGAGAAAAGCTTTCGGGAATTGAAAAAGAGGTTTACTACTGCCCCAGTTTTGACCTTACCAGAAGGTACGCAAGGCTTTGTTGTTTCTTGTGATGCGTCTATAGTTGGTTTGGGTTGTGTGTTAATGCAGAATGGCAAAGTTATAGCTTATGCCTCCAGACAGTTGAAAGTTCATGAGAAGAACTACCCAACCCATGATTTAGAGTTGGCTGTTGTAGTGTTTGCTTTGAAAATATGGCGTCATTATTTGTATGATGTTAATGTTGATGAATTCACTGATCACAAGAGTCTTCAATATGTGTTTACTCACTCAAAAAGAGTTTAATCGCAGACAAAGGAGGTGGCTAGAATTACTCAAGGATTATGACATGAGTATTCTTTACCACCCAGGTAAGGCTAATGTTGTTGCTGATGCCTTAAGCAGGTTGTCTATGGGTAGTACCGCCCATGTTGAGGAAGAAACGAGAGAGTTAGCAAAAGATGTGCATAGACTTGCACGCCTGGGAGTCAGACTAATGGATTCCACAGAAAGAGGAGTGGTAGTGATGAATGGGGCTGAATCATCATTAGTGTCAGAAGTAAAAGAGAAGCAAAACCAAGACCCTATTTTTCTTAAATTGAAGGCAAATGTTCATAAGCAAAAAGTAATGGCTTTTGAACAAGGGGGAGATGGTGTATTGAGATATCAAGGTAGATTGTGTGTACCAAGAGTGGATGAACTCCAAGAGAGGATCATGGAGGAGGCTCATAGATCCAGATATTCCATTACTCCAGGCTCCATAAAGATGTATCGCGATTTGAGAGAGGTTTATTGGTGGAGTAGTATGAAGAAGGGCATTGTAGAGTTTCTTTCTAAGTGTACAAATTGCCAACAAGTTAAAGTAGAGAACCAAAGGCCAGGTGGTATGGCTCAGAATATAGAACTTTAGGAATGGAAGTGAGAGATGATTAATATGGATTTCATCACAGGCCTACCAAGGTCTCGCAGGCAACATGATTCTATTTGGATAATCGTTGATTGAATGACAAAATCAGCCCACTTTTTTCCGGTAAAGACTACCCATTCAACAGAAGATTATGCTAAGTTGTATCTTCAAGAGGTGGTAAGACTTCATGGGGTTCAGGTCTCCATTATTTCAGACAGAGGTGCGCAATTTACTGCACAGTTTTGGAAGTCGTTCCAAAAAGGCTTGGGTTCGAAGGTGAACTTAAGTACTGTCTTTCATCCTCATACAGATGGGAAAGAAAAGCGCACTATTCAGACCTTAGAGGATATGTTGAGGGCTTGTGTGATTGATTTCAAAGATAATTGGGATGATCACCTACCTCTCATCGAGTTCACTTATAACAATAGTTACCACTCTAGCATCCAAATGGCTTCTTATGAAGCTCTTTATGGGAGAAGATGTAGATCTCATATTGGATGGTTTGAAGTTGGTGAAGCAAGGTTGATAGGACCAGATTTAGTTCATCAAGCTATGGAAAAGGTGAAAGTGATTCAAGAGAGGTTGAAAACAGCGCAAAGTCGTCAGAAATCCTACACTGATGTTAGGAAAAGGGAGTTAGAGTTTGAAGTAGATGATTGGGTATACTTGAAAGTTTCACCCATGAAACGTGTTATGAGATTTGGTAAGAAGGGGAAGCTTAGTCCTCGGTATATTGGCCCTTACAGAATATGGAAAAGGGTAGGTAATGTAACTTATGAGTTGGAGCTATCACAAGAGTTAGTTGCGGTTCATCCGGTCTTTAACATCTCCATGTTGAAGAAGTGCATGGGTGATCCATCATTGATCATACCATCAGTCAAAGTCCTTTGGAGGAACCAAATTGTTGAGGAAGCTACTTGGGAAGCTAAAGAGGATATGAAGAAGAGATATCCACATCTCTTCGAATCCGGAAAAATTCCAGATCAAGGTACTAATTCTCTTTTTAGTACTCTTTAATTTATAAGTTGACATGTTTTATTTGCATTGCTTGTTGGGTGTTGAGCTGAATGTTAGATATTACACCCTTAGCGTAGTAATTAAGAGTAATCTCATTCGAGGAAGAATGTTTCCAAGGGGGAGATATTGTAACATCTCGCAATTTGAAAGAACTAGGAAGAGTTAAAAATTGGAAATAGTTGTTTTTGGAAAGAATAAGAAATCTGGAAATCTGCTAAAGTTAAGTTAAGTATGAGTTTTGGGTCAACTTCAAATGACCATAACTCCTAGATCAGGATGAGTTAGGTGTGTTTCCAGATACCGTAGGAAATATCGTTGAATTATCTTTCCAACGCCGCCGAGTTTTCGCGATTCCGAGTTCCTATGAGTGAGTTATTCCCATTGGAAGTCGGGTTGTTCAAATAAGGAAAGCCTAATCCGGATTTTAGAAGGGCATTATGGTCTTTTCCTTACCCAATTATTTTATTTCATTTTTGGGTAATTAATTGGGGTCAAATTATATTTTAGTCAGTTTAGAAAAGTTAAAGTTCACGCTAGGGCTTGGAGAAAAGAGAAAAGAGGAGAAAGGAGAAGAAAGTTCAAGATTCGTCGTCTTCGTAAGGAATCGCTTGTTGATTTCATCAAGGGGTGATCCCTACGAGGTATGTGAGATCACATAGCATTGGGTTAGTTCACCCATGCTCCAAGCATGTTTAATTCAGGGATTTTCATCCTAAAAGAGTTAGAACTTGATGTTCTCTTGATAGTTGTTCTTGAATTGATTTTGTTCTTGAATATGAGTTGAGATTAAGGAGTTTCTTGATATTTAAGTGTTGTTTCTTTGAGTTGTTTGAGTTAGATTTTGTGTATATGCCTTGGGTATATGATTCTAAAGTGAATTTGAGAAAAGGAATCGGAATTAATCAATTTAAGATTAGAAACGAGACCAAAAGTTTGTCAAGTTTTGCCTAAGGGAAGGCTAGCGCAAAGCTCCCCCATAGTGCCAGGCAGACTGGGGCGGCGCACTAGAAGTGCGCCAGATTAGAGCCCCAGTAAGTTGGGGTTGGCGCGGCGTGCCAGGGACGCACCCGGATCATTATTTTTCACCAGTTTTTCGTCGTTTAGTTCAATTAAGTCCTTCTAAAGTGTACCAACACTTCCTATTGATTCTAACTACTCTAAATGACTTCTAAACATCTAGAAACTATCCAGAAACATGAATCATAACCTTGAATCCATAAATTCAAATTCAAGGAAGTTTAAGAGCCAAGTCTAGGAAGTTCTTCGAGTTTTTTCAAGAAGTCTTTTGCATATGCTTTTAACTTTGTTTTAAGACTTAAAGTTCAAGTCGAGTAAATAGTAAAGAATAAAGATTGAAGTTCATTTCTTCGAAAGTATATGGGGACTTTGTATTCCCATGAAGTTTAAAATGTTTTCACATTTAAACAAGAAAAGGAAATCTTGATTTCCAAAGAGCTTTAGAGCTAGTTTACAGTAAAGAGTAAATGCTTTCATAATTAAGCAAGAGAGGAAACTTTGATTTCCAAGATAGCCTTTGAGCTAAGTTTTTGAGCAATTATCTCAAATCACAAAAAGAAGTATGTTTTAAACATACAATCTAGTATCATAATTTGGGAGTAGTATTGAGCACCGATGTGGGAGAGAGTTCAGACAACTCACAGCCCCCATAAACCATGTAGCCATCATGGGTAGAAAAGGGTCATACTTTTTATAGTGCTTTTTAGCATAGACTAGTGGATCCACTTAGTAGTTCAGGTTCTATACCCTCGGCAAGGTATAGGACAGCCCTGACAGCGTGAGGCAAAATATTGTATCGTCACAATAGCTCTTAAGTGATGATTGTCGGTTAGAGAAACTCCCACAGAAGTAATTTTATTCTTATATACATAGTTTATTTGTATTTTTACATACATTTCAGAGTTATATGTATCTTTGCATACACACAGAGTTGACATCATGTTTTTAAACAACTTTTCATTATATTGCACTTGTTTTAAACTGCTTTATATTGAAATGAGTTCAGTTATGTTGAGTTGAGTTGAGCCAGGTAAGTTCTTAAGTTCCCTTCAAGCTTAAGTTATATTTAGCACTCCAACTCGCATACTCGTACATTCAATGTACTGATGACAGTTGGCATGCATCTTCTTATGATGCAGATGCAGGTAACCAGGGTCAGCATCCAGTGCATCGTTGATTCTAGTTGAACTCCAGAGTTTGCTGGTGAGCGTCCTTGCTTCCGGAGGATCCTTTTTTATTTCTTTCAGTATTAGTTAGTTCATTAGTATGTTGTGGGCCTGTCCCGACATCAATCGCAGTTGTTTAGAGGCTTCATAGATAGTCAGTCAGATGTTATTTCTTAAGTCTTTTCATTGTCATTATCTTATGTTGAAACTTAAGTTTGCCTTAAAGGCTAGTTGAATGTTCCTTTATAACATTCCAGTTTATTTCATAGATGTATCTTTGTTGAGTTAAGTCTTCCGCTGAGTAAGTAAGCCAGGCCAAGGGTTCGCTTGGGGCCAGCAATGGTTCTCGAGTGCCAGTCACGCCCAGGGTGTAGGCTCGGGGCGTGACAGATGAATCCTCATATTTCCACAACATAGTATCCTAGAGATGCAAATCGTGCTTCTCTTGTGTAAACACTAGCTGTCAACTAATTTATAAAATGTACTTTATCCTAAACCCATAATGATATATTTATACGCTAGGGGTTAGGGTTAAGGAGGAGGAGGATGAACTAATAGGCTCACAGACTAATTAGCACCTCTTATGGATGGACCCGGTCCAATAAATATTTTCAACATTTGGTCTGGCTCTGTCTATTTGGATCTTCTATAGTTGAGGATTTGGGGGGGGGGGGGGGGG
>JAJOOS010018401.1:0-26677 GCA_029582725.1 Solanum chiquidenum | reverse complement strand
CGAAAATTGAAGAAGAATCACTTGAAATCTTCAACCCTAGCTCCAACTCCTCTTCTTCCTTGAGTTAGAAAGAAAAATAGAGAGAGAAAAACTTTGGAGATTCTAGTTTGAAGAATATAGTTATAACCCTCATTTAAATGATCTAATATACCTAAAATAATAAAAACAACTTAAAAATAAATCCCCAAACCACCCCTCACTTAGTTGGACCTCTTTTTTTTTACAAGTTATTAATGCATAAAACTCATGTGAGGCCCTACTTTATCCTACATTATTTTGAGGGGCGTTACAGGTACTTTGTGAACCCTTTCTGATCTTCTGGTAGGCTGAACAGGAGAGGGAGAAGGAATCGGGATAGAACTAGGAAGTGAGATGGAGGAAGGAGAAGAATGAGGATCAGAATTGGTAGGGAGAGTGGAAGAAGAGTCATCAAAGGCAGGAGAAGAAACAGGAAAAATAGAGGAGCTAGAATGTGAAAGAAAAGGGAAAATAGCTTCTTGAAACTTGACATCCCTGGAAATGAAGACAGTTTTGGTGTTCAAATCTAAAATTTTGTACCCCTTCTTCCCTAGAGGATAACCTAGAAAAACACAAGAAATGGCTCAAGGGGCAAACTTGTGTCTATCATGGGCTAATGTTGAAGCAAAACAAAGACATCCAAAACATTTGAGGTGCTCATAAGTAGGAGGTTTACCAAATAGAAGCTCATAGGATGTTTTTCCTTGGTGGACTGAAGAAGGGAACCTATTGATAAGAAAGGTTACGGTAAGTAAAAATTCTCCCCAATATGAAGTAGGAAGGTGAGATTGATGTAGAAGGGCTCTGGAGGTCTCAAAAAAATGCCTATGTTTTCTTTCAACAATTCCATTTTGTTGAAGGGAGGCAATGCAAGAGGTTTGATGAATGATCCCATTAGAAGTGAAAAATTCAGAAAGTATAAACCCACCCCCAAGATCTAAAGCATTATCTGATCTAATGATTTTAACCTTGAAATTTTATTGTCTGTCAATGAGAGCCAAGAAGAATTTCAAAACTGGAAAGGCATTACTCTTGGTCTGCAAGAGATAAGTCCAAGTCATTCGACTAAAATCATAAACAATTGCAAGGAAGTACCTAAATCCATCATAAGTACGAGATTTGTAGGGTCCCCAAGTGTCTATGTGAATTAAATAAAAAACTTTTGAAGTTTTAATAGAACTATGAGAAAAGGGTAATTTGGATTATCTAGCCAAAGGACAAACAGTACAAGAACAATTATCATTGATAAAAGATGAAATGAAATGTAACTTTTTCATTGCATTTAAAGGTATATGTCCCAATCTAATGTGCCATAAATGCACATTAGAAGGGGAAATTACAGGAATGGAAACAGAACTGGAAACAGAAGTACATTGGGAATATAAAACACTATGCTTAAGAGCTAATTTAGTCTTGAAGAAGGGTTGTGATTGAATGGGTGAAGAGCGTAGGATGTAGACTCCAGTCCTAGCTTCACCCAGAACTAGAGGAATCTTCATTGAAGGGCCCTGCATGACACAACATGTGGAAGAAAAAATGAATTGACAAAATAGTTGTTTGCAGAAATGTTGAACAGAAATGAGGTTGATCTTGAAAGAGGGGATAAAAAGAACATTATGGAGTATTAAATTAGGAAATAGAGCCACAGAACCACCATGGGTGACCTTAACCCTGAAAGAATTAGGCAACTGGATAAACAAAGGCGAGGGTAAAGGAGTTAGAGTTGTGAAAATTTTAAAATCATAAGATATGTGTTCAGAAGCCCTAGAGTCAATGATCCATGAGGCAGAATTAGCATAAGTGTAATAAGCTACAGGGTTATTAAAAATGTTACCAGCAACATGGATGACATTAGCATGAACATCTGAATCTGAGGCCCTGTTGTTACTAATCTACACATTCTGTAGAAGCTGAATTAGTTGGGAAAATTGAACTTGAGAGATGGAGGTGCCCTGTGAGGTAGTTTTTAAATGTGGAAGAATCTATGTGCTTAACACTGCATTTCCTTTGACATTTGCATGAGCTTTAGTCCCTTTAGTGAACTTAAAATCAGCAGGAAAACCCATGATCATGTAACACTTCTCCGTGTCCTGGCTTCTTGCAGTGTGAGCACATAAGAGAATTCTTCCTAACTTTAGTATTAGTAAACTGGTGTCTTAGAGGTGAATGAAGTACTGGTACAGCATGGTGAGTAGCTAAGTAGGAAGAAGAATCACCTTGTACTTGAGTGGCTAAGTAGGAAGAAAACTCAGTTTTCCAACTGGGATTTCTGTATGCCTCCCTCTATTGTTCATCCTGAATGATTAGGGAATAGGCAAGGCTAACACTAGGAAGAGGATTGAGAATGAGAATGTTGTTTCTCATAGATGCATAAGCATCATTCAGTCCCATAAGGAACTGGATCAACCTCCCATTCTGTTGAGATTTCACCATCTTTTCCTTGCCAGTGCAAATGCAAGTCACCTTGTTGTGTAAAGTGTCCAGTTCATTCCAGAGCGTTTTCAACCTGGTAAAATATCCTGCTATATCTGTAGATCCCTGAGTTAAATCATTGGGTTGTTTTTGCAGGTGATAGAGTTAGGCTCCATTAGTCTGCCTAAATTTGTCTTCAAGATCCTTCCAAAGAGCCCTAACAGAAATGGAATACAACACACTTCCAGCAATGTCTTTGGACAAAGAGTTCAATAACCATGAAGTGACCATATCATTGCATCTGTTCCAAAGGAAAAAATCAGCAGATAGTGGAGAAGGAGATTGAGAAGAGCCAGCGATGTAGCCCAATTTGTTCTTAGCTGAAAGAGCGATTAACATGGATCTCCTCCATGCTCCATAACCATGACCAGAAAAGGGAGATTGGACGAGAATCAGCCCTGGAGAATCAAAAGGATGAAGAAAGAAAGGGTTGCTTTGGTCCAAAATAGGGGATGGAGCAGAAACATAGGAGGTTGCATCATGTGTTTAAGAAGTATTCGTCATGGAAGCTAAGAAAGAAAAGGGTCGAAAATAGAGGAGGAAGAAGAAGGAGACTCAATAATTTACTCTTGCTCTGATACCATGTTAGATTATGAACCAAGAGATTTTGGAAAATTTTCTGATGATCTTTTCATTGATGAAGCGTTGCTTTTATACAAAATGTGTTGTGCTACTAGACAAAAAATAGAATGTACAACTGTCTATTCTACAACAAACTCTAACTAACAAATATTCTATCTTAAATATCTACAATATTCTAAGACGGGCTTTTGTAGTGTAATAAATTGTTCTGGTCTCTTCTTCAATGACATCTTCTGTTTATGAGGCTCATTTGTGAATAAACTTGACTAAGCCCAAAGTTGAAAAGAAAATGATATGGACCAAACTCTAAGGAACGAACAAGGACGATGTGTTTCTTTGTTCTTCTTCCTTTGTTTCTTCAGTAGTATCGATGCCATTGTCAACAGGTGTTGACTGTTGAGTGGTAAATATCTCACTTGATAATAAAACGTTATCTATTTGCCAAAACAATAAATATTTAGAAAATTAGTAGCTTCAATATTGCTCTCTTTGTCCCTATTTAGTTGTCCACTTTAGAAATGACACACATATTAAGATAACAATAATTAGCATAGTGAAGTTACAATTTTACCCTTATTAATTATGGTTTCAAAAAGGATGAATTAAAACTTGGAAATTTTCAAGAAGTTTAAATGAGGGAATAATAGGGAAAATATTGTTCTTTCTTGATTTGTCAAAATGGACAAGTAAATAGGGACAACTAAAAGAGGAAATATGGATAAGTAAATAGGGACGGAGGGAGTATTATTTTTCCTTATTAAGCCAAGTGGCCACATACGTATGTGATAGTGATACCATCAAATTAAAGAAAACAAAATTGAAGGATGGAAGCAATGCATATGACAATTTGAAGAAGACATATCCCTAACACCTCATCACCGACCCTAACATCTCATTTGCACAATTTCTAAATTCCACAAAATTATTGAAAAAGGTGAATAGACCTTTTCTATTTTGTATTAATTAATAGCAACCTAAAAATAAAATATTTTAGTAAAGGGAGTGTTTCTCCTTTAATAATTCTTAGGTGAGGTGAATCAAAATTAGTTTGGACTTCATAGGTATCAAATATTATATCGAAAATAAAATTTTAAAAAGTCATATCAAGTAATATCAATTAATAGTGTATAATTATATTTTTTTTTATCAAAATCTACAATCTAATTTGGAAAAAATGGAAGTCGATTTGATTTGGTTGATTTTATCAATTTTTAAGGAATTATTGATACTTAGATACGGTAATTTTTTTAATAAACCTTATATGATTGTATATTTAACTGAGTTAAAACGCTCAAAATAAATATCAGATATTAGATATATACCAAAAAATTAAAAAGAGAGAATTTCAATGTTAAAGTAATACCAACCAATAGGGAGTTCAGAGTTGTACCTTTTCAGTTTTTGGATTCATTGACTAATTAAGTCCTTTTTTCCTCTCAATATTATCAAATGGATGAGATTGTTTTTCCTTAACGAAAGATTTTGTATTTTAATTTAAGATATAAAATAATTTCTTAATAGTTAGTACATAGTACTTTCTTTAAACGAGTTTTAATTGACGTAAATTTAAATTAATTTGACTTCAATACGAATGTGAACCCCGAATAAAAAGTCTTCTTTGATAATTAATGTAAGAATGTTCTAAGAAGAAACATATTGTCCGTGAAGCACACCCAACCCTAGTCCAATTCCAAGTCGCCTTTCCTTTTTCTCATCATGTCTTACCCATTAAGAAAATAGGAAAATACAAATATAAGCTTGAATATAACATCATCTTGACCGTTCATTACGAGATAAAATTATCTCAATTTTCTCAAATTTATTGTTGCTTAATCACTAAGAATTTTTTAACTACGATAGGTTCAAAGTAATTCTTTAACTATATTAAATAATTTTTTATATTTTAAGTTATCAAAAGTTAACACTTTTAATTTTTATTAAAAAAAGTAATAAAAATTTATGGTATGTTATACTCCATGCGTTCAATTTTACATGTCACACTTTGAATTGGCACACTAATTAAGAAAATAATTATTGATATGTATTTTATCAAACTATCCCTACTAAATGATGTCTTGAAAAATGATATGAAAAATAAGTATTTAATGTTAAGGGTAAAACATGAAAAAAAATATATTGTATTTTATTGATATATCAAAAGTGACAAGTAAAAATGAAAATCTATTTTAGGAATAAGTGACAAGTAAAAGTGAACGGATGGAGTATTTCAGAATATGTTCAAAATAATTATTTAACTATATATTGAATATTTATGGTTTTGATTAAATATGCCATTTAATTTTGTTTCAGCTTGCAAACTTGGCCTCCAATTTAATATACATTTAAACTTGCATAAAGTGTCTTCATCGGCTAATTAAGTTTTTTTTTTGGATAATTATTAAATGGATAGGATTGTTTTTTCCTTAATAAAAGATCTCATTTTTAACTCAAAAATACAAAAAAAAATCTTATTAAAAAGCACGGTATGTCTTGCCCATTAAGAAATTTTTTTATATCCAATGCATATTCAAATTAATCGAGCTCTATTATCCCTAATAAAGCATTCACTCAAACAGCTAGTCCACTTCCTAGTCGTCTTTCTTGTTCACATTATGTCTTTGCCCATCAAAAAAAAATAAGGACCATAAAAAATACAAGGTTGAATATATAACATTATCTTGACCGTTGTTTATGTGCCAGTCAACTCATATCAAAATCAAAGGTTCAAATTTTACAATAAAATTATCTCAGTTGACTCAAATTTGTTGTTTCTTAATCACTACTTCAGAAGACTCTAGAATCCCCATTAGAGATATGACTAAGAAAAGATGGTATGTTCCGTTTGAGGATAGATTTAAAATATTTTTTTAATTATAGCTTGAATATTTTGATCCTTTAACTTATCAAAAGTTAATGCTTTTAATCTCCATTAAATATTTATTAAATCGTGTTTGTTAAGTTTGATGGATAAATTTAAGGGTAAACTACATAAATCTCACTACTTTACATCTTAATTACTAGAAATCCCGTTAATTTTCAATATTACTACCTATACCATTTTTCGTTCATAATATACATGAATAATAAACCTTAAGATACATGACTCTATTAGAATTTAAAAGATACATGTTTTAAAGGATAGGATACATATTTTAATTAATTTGAATTAATTGTTTTAGTTTAATTCCTTAATTAAAGGAGTAAGTTATGGGAGATATAACAACCATAATGTCATTATGGCTCCATCTCATCATCAACGACTGATATCATCAAATTATTTTCTGAACTTATCTTCTTCATCAAATTATCATCCTTTTGAATCACCAAATTTTCTAAATTTATTGTGATCATGGCGAATATCACAATATTATTGAGTCATTCCAGTTTATGGGTATCTGAAATCGAATATGAAAATTATAGAAGATACATGTATTTGTCGACTTTTAAAATCGAGATACATATTTCATTTGTTTAAATTAATTAGTTGTAACTCATTTTCTTAATTAGAGGATTAATTGAGATACATGTATCATTACTCGCGATATACATGTATTCATCGATTTTAAAAGTCGAGATACATGATTTATAACTTTGAATTAAAGAGGTATAACTTATTTCCTTAATTAAAGGATTAATGGATGAATGATTAACAATCAAAACTAATTTACATGATCCTTGATTATCAACTTTAACAAGTTTTCCTAAAATAATGAAATCATAAATCAAAGTAATTTTGTAATTGTAAACTTCATCTCCTTCATTAATTCCTTCTTTTGTATCTTAAATTTTTGAATATTTTGGCCTTGAGATACATGTATCATTTTTCGTGAGATACACGTATCCATCGGTTTTAAAAGTCGAGATACATGATTCATTATTTTGAATTAAAGGGGTGTAGTTTATTTCATTAATTGATGAATAATTAACAAACCAAACAGATTTACAAGATACTTGTGTATCAACTCTAACAAGTGTTCCTAAAATAACGAAATCATAAATCATAGTAATTCTGTAATTGTAAACTTCATCTTCTTCATCAATTCCTTCCTTGAATCTTAAATTTCCGGCTTGAATGTTGGCGGATAAAGACCCTACAATGACAAAAACCTAATTTCTAAAAGTCTATACAATTAAATTTTACACCAATATGAACTCTATCTCAGATGCATGAATGGAATGTAAACCATGATACATGAAAATAATGAAAAATAATAATAATTTACCTCATTGATACAACAATTGTGTTGAAAAAACCTTGAACTTCTAGTCATATGAAAGAAGCAAGTTAATGACTAATTTATAGAAAAGATGTATGGACCATGACAATAATGAATATGAGTTTGTATATGATGCTGATTATCACGATTTGGTCAAGGAAGAGAGAGAGAGAGATGGGGTGGATGTGAAGTACGTGGGGTGGAGGTGAACATTAGGGTAATGAGAAAATAATTTATGTACCATTAATTAAGGAGTTTAAATTTTAAAATAATTATCAAATATCATATTTAAGGGATTTGTGTATCTAATTTAATATTTTAAAATATATGGTATAAATATTAAAAATGGTATTATATGTAAAAAATTTAAACTAGAGGTAAAATAAGTATATATGGTAGTAAAGTATGTCTAGTTAGATAGTTTTTCCTAAATTTAATGTCTAATGCATTTTTCGTATTGCATTTTAAAAATTTGATGAAATTTTCTTGATGTTTATGATTAAATCTTTTTTTTCTTCGTTAAATACAATATAAATTTAAATCTCCAACTTGATTCTAAAATATCTCGTTATATCATCCCACCTACCAAATGACCCCTAATTATTCCATGTGTACACATAAGCTACTTGAGCTCAGCCAACCCTCAACATAAGGGACCATTTTTGTTAACTTCTCCGTCTTATCCTAGAAATTTTGTTTGTTTATTTGTTTTTTTTCTTTTTCTCTTTTTTGCACCTATATAAAAAGCATGTCCAAGTTTTAATTTTTTTCACTACAAAACTTTGTTATTACTATCCAAAAAAAATAAAAAAATACAAAGAGACTTAATAGGCTAATGGCAGGGGAGGATTGTCATGATGTGGTGAAGTTACTTGGTTCTTCAGACCGTGATTTTGTTATTCGCAACAATGGTGATCAGGTATATCAACTGTTCATTGAATTCTTTGTCTGTTTATAAGAATTGAATGTTCGTTAACATGTTTATACGTAGCTAAAATTATTACTTTTTATGTATATACAGTAGATGTTCGCTTTGAATTTTTCTTTTGATTGTGTGATAAATCCTTGTTTGTTTTTTTTTTGCTATAGTGAAGTAATATGTAGTAGCTGATGTTGATAAATGTTAAATTGGAGTATGTTGGCTGTAGTTTCTTGTTAGTTTTTAGGTTTAAGTATGTGTGTATCCGGGGGAGGAGAGAGATGGGGCTGAGGGGGTTGGTGTGACCGAAGATTATATTGTTTATATATAGTTAAAATTATTTTTATGTATGTAAGTAGATGTTGAACTCCCTTGTGTGTTTATTAATTTCTTCATAATTTGACCCTTGTTAGTGAAAATTTTGGTTCCGCTACTGTATGTATCCGGAACAAAGCTCTAGATATTTGAAAACCGGTTATCCCGATAAAAATTAGAAATGATATGACTTATGACTGGATGACCTAAGAACCAAAAGAGATGATTTGGCTTGACTAAGAAGTCTTATGACCTCCAAGTCGCAAGGCGTTTTAATTAACCCAAAGAACTTCTTGATCAATCATGCCTTTCTGTTTTTTTTACCAGAAATTCGTTCTTGATTTCCATAAAAAAGTTGCTCTCTGGACTTTTATCAATATGGTATATAAGATTCATGCTTTGATTACTATACCACGATTAGCATGACTGTCCTTTCTGTTGATATTTTACTCTTATCCTTAACTTCAACTAGTAACCAAAATTTCTATTTGTAGATCCTGGTGTCTGACCTCGTAGGGAAGAATATTCTCCTTTACTTCTCAGCACATTGGTGTCCCCCATGCCGTGCTTTTACACCACAGCTTAAAGAGGCATATGAGACGATAAAAGCCAAAAATGGTCCATTGGAAGTGATTTTCATATCTAGCGACCGAGATCAAGCATCATTTGATGACTATTTTGCTACAATGCCATGGCTGGCTCTTCCCTTTGGTGATGAGAGGAAGACATATTTGAGTCGCCTATTCAAAGTTCGTGGCATACCAACATTGGTTGCTGTAGGGCCATCAGGCAAGACTATTACAACTGGAGCCAGAAGTTTGATCATGTGTCATGGTGCTAAGGCTTTTCCATTCACCGAGGAGCGTATGAAGGAGATTGAAGCAGAAACTGCAGAAATGGCAAAGGGGTGGCCTGAGAAAATTATGCACAAACTTCACGAGCATGAACTTCTGCTTTCTAAGCGTTCTGCTTACAATTGTGATGTATGCGATGAGGCAGGACAGAAATGGTCATTCTATTGCGAAGAGTGTGACTTTGATATGCACCCAAAATGTGCTCTAGAAGAGAAAAAGGAAAGCAACATGGATACCGAGGAAGATCAAAAGGATCAAGGCAAAGAGGAACAGAAAGCAAATGAAGGATGGATTTGTGATGGTGAAGTTTGTTTCAAAGGTTAATTTGTTGTTATGTCTTGGTGGCTATGAGGAATTTGCTATCAAATCTTTAGTTAAGAAGCACATTTGTGAGTTTTGAAATTGTTCTTTGTGAGACACTTCTATCCTAAAATCTTCTGTTGTCACTTTTATTTATGCAATACAAGTGTCATTAAACATTGGACCTGTGTTTGATCCAGATTATACTGTCTATCTCCAGGTAAATTGTCTCTATGAGTCAAGTTATTTGTGCAAAGAATATGACATTGATTTGCTGAATCAGATTTCAATATTTTTATTTCTCAATGTTAAGATTATCTGCTCCATCAGAGAGTGTTGGTTTCACTATGATAAGCTTTTTAAAATTTTAGAATTTCTGGTAAAGAATCCAATGGTTTTATCCTTAACGGTATTCCAAATGTTATGGATGCTTGGTTCTGGAAACCTTTGATTGTTTCACTCTAAGATGTTCGAATTTTTGTTGCAGTACTTCTTTTCGTGGACGTTTCAGGAAAAAACCACATCTTTATTGATAATTTGTTTGGTAACCATTGTCAAATAGCTTGAAGTTCTATGATTGTCAAATATCATAGAACCTTTAATAACTTTCTGTTCCAGTACCTGCGCGGAGGTTTTTCTTAGATAGTGAGTTCCTTTGCTTAGCTTGAATGCAAGATTGTAGGCCTGTATTTCTCAGTGACCTCATTCGAAGAATGTGATTCGTTTGATTAGAAGCTGATTGAGATGTATGACAAGCTGAAGACACAGAGAGAACTTTGAGATTGCGATGATCCCCTTTCTATACATGTTATTCATGATGGTTTGGGTACTATGATACAACTAGCATGACAAGCCCTCACCGTTGATGCTTTAATCTATCTCTTATCTACAACGAGTGACCAGAATTTTTTCTTTGTAGAGTCTGGTGTCTGATCTTGTAGGGAAGAGTATTCTTCTTTACTTCTCTGCACATTCGTGTCCATCATTCCGAGCTATTACACCATTGCAGAAAGAAGCATACGAGAAAATTAAAGCCAAAAATGAACATATGGGAGTAATTTTCTTATCCATTGACAAAAATCATGCTTCCTTTGGTGACTAATTTGCTACAATACCATGGTTAGCTCTTCCCTTTGGAGATGAAAGGATGCAATCCTTGAGTCTCCTTTTTCAAAGTTCGTGGCATACCAAGAGGACGGATATGGTCATTCCAAGCGAAGAGTGTAACTTTGATCTGCACACCAAATGCAATCTAGAAGAAAAAGGATAACAACATGGATCCTGACGCCTGAGGAAAATCATACAGAGCAACACAAAGACAAAAACAACAACAAATGAAGGATGTGTTGTGATGATGAAGTTTGTTTCAAAGCATAATTTGTGATTATGGTTGATGGCTTCTAAATCTTTGTTTTATGACTATGTTATATAACATAAGGGCACATATACATTGTATAATAGTGATCAATAACCTCAAATGTTAGCTCATGGGGGAGAATTGCTCAAGTTCATATGAGTAGATCACTAGTTCATTTCCCAACCAATGTAGGACTTTAACCCACGCTAACACCCTCCTTCACGCCCAGGCCCAACTGAAGCATGAACCTGGAGCCCAAACGAGGATGGACCTGGCTCTGATGTCAGGAAAGACGATTAACATGAAAATGATGTTCACTTATCTGGACTGGAAAAGCTTATAAGAATTTGCATCAATGAGTTCTTTTACTTTTCTCCTTCAGATGATAAGCTACATATGTATATGAAAATATTACATATAGCTGATTACCTTGCCCAGTTAATTAGGAGAAAAGTTATGCGGAGGAGTGAAATCGGCAGTGTGGTGTAGTGCCCATCACACTGAAAGTCACCGCGATGGGCAGTACGGTGCGGTGAATGTGTAGAAGTGAAAATGGTTCGAAAATATGAGGAATCTTACCAGCTCAATCGATTGGGTACTTCACCTTGTTTTCACCTTCCCCTGACCCTATAGTGCCTAAAAGCTTTAGTGCGGTGCGGTTCTCATCGCAATTGTAACATCTACGGATTCTTTTAAAATATCTAAGGTTAGTTCTTACTCAATCACCAAATTATAACATTACTAGTAAAATTATTCGTGCGAAGCGCATGAATTTAATATTACAAAATTTATAAAATTATATTTAAAATCTATCAGACATTAAAATTAAAACACTATATTATCTGGCATACAAGATTACGTAGTAACAAACATTAATAATGTAATTTAGCCCTAATAACATAAGCATAAATTATAAATTAATGATTGTAAAAATACATATCAGGATCTGTAACATAAGCAATAGTGGCAGTGAGCCCCTCAACATGAGCAAAGTATACAAAAATTTAATTGTGAAGAAGAGGAGGTTGAGAATTTTCGTTGTGTTAAAATGAGAGGAAATCCCTCTATTTACAGACAACAAAGAGTAGTGTGAACAAATATTTATTGTGTCTTATCAGAAAGGTTACAATTATTTGGAAAAGTTGCAACCCTTCGGAAAGGTCACAACCTTTCATAAAAGTCATAATTTTTCATAAAAGTCGCAACTTTTCATAAAAGTAACAACTTTTCATAAAAGTAACAACTTTACATAAAAGTAACAACTTTTCATAAAAGTTGCAACTCTTCATTAAAGTAGCAACTCTTCATTAAAGTCGCAATTTTTCATTAAAGTCGCAACTTTTCATGAAAGGGAAGGCTAGTTTTGAAAATAAAGAAATTAAAAATGAATTATGGTTTGTGGTGGCGCCACGTAGGCGGACCTAAGAATTTCCCCAATCACTCAATTCAGTAGCTTTGAAGGGATATTTTGCGGACGAACTCCAAAAGATTGATGGTTAAACATCGAGGTTTGCGGATGAGGTTTATTAGTGGGATTGAGGTATGTCTTATCTTTTTTAATCTTCTTTTCACATATGTGGGTGTTTGGATTGGCTTAAAAATTAGTTAAACTTATTTTTAAGTCAGTTTTTTATTTTTGGAAGTGTTTGGCAAATATAAAAATAACTTAAAATAAATTAACAATAACTTAAAATAAGTTAGGAAGTGTTTGACAAAATTAAAAATAATTTAAAATAAGTTAAAAACCAAAAGTAATCCTCCCTATTTTTTATTTTTTGACTTATAAACTGTTTAAGTTTAATTTTTTATTTTTAACTTAAAAATAATACTTTTTTAAGCTAATCCAAACGGTCACTTAACATTCTTTCGAAGTATGTTATTTTTCCACATATGTCTAGTGACTCTTATTGAGTGGCAAAGTCACCTATGCTGATACATAAATTTCTATCATATTTAGAAGACCTCCAGTGTATACGCTCTTTTGTAACTTACATTTTATTCTAATATTTTTAATGATTTGCACTCTAACCTTCTAAGTTCTTTGCAACATCAATAAAAAGTCTTTTTTTTTTAATTATTTACAAGAATAATATGGAATTACATATAAAGAAAAATAAAAAGTGATTTAAATTAAAATAAAGGTAATATTGAAATAAAGAATAATCAATCGTTTTTCTAAAAAAAATTCCATTAAAATAAAGAATAATCAATCGTTTCTAGTTATTTTCCATTATTAAAATAAAGAATAATCAATCGTTTCTAGTTTGTTTTTTTTATGTTTTAGTCTCAACATTAATCTTTTTCGGGGGACGATAATTTTTTGAAGATAAATCTCTTTCATTTTGGTCAAACAATTATTTCCCCATCAATTGTTTCAATTGGTATTTGTGGTGTTTAAATAGTGATGTTACTCAATCAATCCATTACACCTTTCCTTATTCTGATTTATGTAAGTTATTAAAAGCAGACTCAAAATGTTGTGGGTTTCTCTTCTTTCTTTCTTTTTTATTGGAGTGGAATTTTCTGTTTTTTTTCTACTTTGTATGTATATTAAGAAAGAAGACCAAAACAATCAATTAAGTTATTGATAAAAAGAAATATAATTATATTTTCAAATCCTAACAAATATAATAACTCATTATTTTTTCTATTTTATCTTCATAAATAATAGAAAAAAATAAGACGTTTTTATGATTTTGCAAAGAACTAAAGAAATTAGAGTGAAAATCATTAAAAATAATACGAGAAGGTGTAAATAAAAAAAAGTACATACATAAAAGTACAAATTACTAGGTTTATAAGTGTGAAGATAAAGCATCTGGCATGTAGTGACAGCTATTAGTTCATTCTGTTAGATTAGTCATTGTCAAGGTGTTAGTTATATTGTTAGTTAGTTAGAACAGTAAATAGTTTGTTACAAATAGATGATGTATTCAGTAGATTTAGAACCTGTATAAATACTAATACATAGAATGTAATATGCACTAAAGGATGAAATAATATTGCAGTTGATTACTCTTCATTCCTTCTCTCCTTTATTCTCAAATACTCCATAGCCACAGCTTCCATTGGATATATTGATGTGTCAATGCTTTGAGTCACTAAAGTCGAACCTATTCAATTTAGTGATGTTGAGCGGTAAATATCTCACTTGATAATAAAACATTAACTAATTGCCAAAACAAAAACAAAAATAGAAAATTAGTAGCTCCAATATTATTATTTTCCTTATTAAGCCAAGTGGTCACATACGTATGTGATAGTGATACCATCAAATTAAAGAAAACAAAATTAAAGGATGGAAGCAAACCATATGACAATTTGAAGAAGACATCTCCCTAACACCTCATCACCAACCCTAACATCTCATTTGCACAATTTCTAAATTCCACAAAATTGTTGAAAAAGGTGAATAGACCTTTTCTATTTTGTATTAATTAATAGAAACCTAAAAATAAAATATTTTAGTAAAGGGAGTGTTTCTCCTTTAATAATTCTTAGGTGAGGTGAATCAAAATTAGTTTGGACTTCATAGGTATCAAATATTATATCGAAAATAAATTTTAAAAAGTCATATCAAGTAATATCAATTAATAGTGTATAATTATAAAAGAATTTATCAAAATCTACAATCTAATTTAGAAAAAATGGAAGTAGATTTGATTTGGTTGATTTTATCGATTTTTAAGGAATTATTGATACTTTGGTACGGTAATTTTTTTAATAAACCTTATATGATTGTAAATTTAACTGAGTCAAAACGCTCAAAATAAATATCAGATATTAAATATATACCAAAAAATTAAAAAGAGAGAATTTCATGTTAAAGTAATACCAACCAATAGGGAGTTCAGAGTTGTACCTTTTCAGTTTTTGGCATCATTGACTAATTAAGTCCTCTTTTTCATCTCAATATTATCAAATGGATGAAGTTATTTTTTCCTTAACGAAAGATTTTGTATTTTAATTTAAGATATAAAATAATTTCTTAATAGTTAGTACTTAGTACTTTCTCAAATGAGTTTTAATTGACGTGAATTTAAATTAATCTAATTTCAATACGAATGTGAACCCCAAATAAAATGTCTTCTTTGATAATTAATGTAAGAATGTTCTAAGAAGAAACATATTGTCCGTGAAACACACCCAACCCTAGTCCATTTCCAAGTCGTCTTTCCTTTTTCCCATCATGTCTTACCCATTAAGAAAAATAAGGAAAATACAAATATAAGCTTGAATATAACATTATTATGACCGTGTATTACCAGATAAAATTATCTCAATTGACTCAAAATTATTGTTCTTAATCACTAAGAAATTTTTAACTACGATACGTTCAAAGTAATTCTTTAACTGTATATTAAATAATTTTGATTTTTTAAGTTATCAAAAGTTAACACTCTTAATTTTTACTTAAAAAAAGTAATAAAAATTTATAGTATGCAATATTTGAGAATAGGTTCAAAATAATTAGTTAACTATATATTGAATAATTATGGTTTTTTGATAAATGTGCCTTTTAATTTGGTTTCAGTTCGTAAACATGGCCTCTAATTTTGGGTGTGTATATAGGCACTTGAACTTGTATAAAGTTCAACTAGTAGACATATGTGTCCTGTGTAGTGTCCTACGTGGCCAATTTGCTTCCTACAAGGCGTTCTACGTGTGTCTACTTGTTCAACTTTATACAAATTTACGTGTTTACTTATACACATTCAAACCTGGAGGACATAGATGTCATGTGAGATCAAGCTATTAAATGGAATGTTTATGTATTTTGTCATGCCTTTAATTAATTTCATTAAATTTTTAATAACGAAATGTGTCTATTAAGTTTGACGGAAACTATTGGGAAAAAAAAAACGAGAACTCACATTTCAAGATATAACTTTTGTGATTTCTGCTATTTTATTTTATTTGTTTATTTCTTAAGAATGGTACAACTTTTTTGAAATGTAATTTTTGTTCTTTTTTTCTATCTCTTTTTTAATGCCTCCTGCATTTTTTGTATTGCATTTCTTAAAATTTAATGAAATCTTCTTGGTGTTTATGATTAAAATCCCCCCCCCCCCCGCGTCAAATATAACAAATATAAAATTACCAAATATTTGATGGGGAAAAAAATTACTACTGACAAATTTTAAAAACTATAATTTGATACATTTAATGGGATATTACGAAATCAAATTTATATAAACAATCAAACACAATATAAATCTAGTTTCTAACTTAATTCTGAAATAACTCTCATATTCCACTTGCCATGCCACCTTAGTTGTTCAATGTATACACATAAGATACTTGAACCAATCATCAACATAGGGGAACCGGTCATTTTTGTCATTTTATCCATCTTTTACTTCGGCGAAAACGTTTTTTTTAATGGACCTTATATGGTGTAATTCAATTGAGTTGAGACCCTCAAATTAAATATCAAATATTGAATATATAATAAAAAAATATATAAAGAGATCAAGAATTTCCTATTAAAGTGATATGATCCAATTATAGGAGTTGTATCGTTTGAGTTTTGTTCATCAACTAATTAAGTCTTTTTTCTTCAGACAGTTATTAAATGGATGAAATTACTTTTTTTCTTAACAAAAAGTTTCGTTTTAACTCAAAGGTACAAAAGAATTCTTATTAGAGAACACTTTTAGTATATAAATTCTTTCGATACAAATTTAAATTAATCGAGCCTATAAAACATTCACTCAAAGAGCTAGTCCACTTCCAGGTCGTCTTTCTTGTTCCCATTATGTCTTGCCCATTAAGAAAAAAATAAGGACCATAAAATAGGGAAAATTAAGTGTATAAGTAAACATATACTAGTTACTTAGTTAACATAGTTATAATTTGTCTTAATTATAATTTGCGATCTACTTTTAGTTATAATTACGCAACTCAGCTTTTTAGTTTTGTATAATTCGGAATTTGTATAACTTTTGTATAATTCGAAATTTGTATAATTGTGTACTCTACTGATGTTTGTAATTGTATAAATTTGTTATTTCAAGTTTATACAAAAATAACTGAGTTATACAAATGTACCCGCGAATTATACAAACCTGTAAATTATACAAATCTGCGAATCAACGAGGCAGCTTAAACTATAGCTACAACTCGTAAATAAGCAAACTATAACTATGTAGCATAATTAAGTTCATTATAATAGCTATTTGCGAAAGTTTAAAAAAAAATACAAGCTTGAATATATAACATTATCTTGACCGTTGATTACGTACCAGTCAACTCATATCAAAATCAAAGGTTCAGATTTTACAATAAAATTATCTCAACCGACTCAAATTGATTGTTTCTTAATCACTAAGTTAGAAAACTCTAGAAGCCCTACTAGAGATGTGACTAAGAAAAAGATGGTATGTTATGTTTGAGGATAGATTTTTTTTTAAAAAAAAAATAAAAATCGAATATTTTGATCCTTTAACATAGCAAAAGTTAATGTTTTTAATCTCCATTAAATATTTATTTAATTGCGTCTGTTAAGTTTGATAGATAAAATTTATAAAAAGAAAATAGCGAGGACTTATATTTAGAAATATAACTTTTGTAGTTTTTGCCATTTTTTGTTTGTTTCTTAAGTACTAAGTATTGCATAATTTTTATGTGTAGTTTTTGCTATTTTTTTATATATCTTTTTAATGTCTAATGCATCTTTCTAATTGCACTTTTAAAAATTTGATGAAATTCTATTGTTGTTTATGGTTAAATCTTTTCTTCCTTCGTCAAATATAAGTTATTAAATATTTGATGAAAATAAAAATATTAACTTTGGGAAAATTATAAAGACTATAATTTAATATGTTTAATAAAATATCACAAAATTAAATTTAAAATAAATTTAACACAATATAAATCTAAATCTCAATCTTAATCGTAAAATATCTCTCTTTCCTACTTACCAAATGACTCCTAATTGTTCAATGTGTGTACACATAAAGCTACTTGTGCCAACTCTCGACATAAAGGGCCATTTTTTGTCATTTTCTCCATGTTTTCCTCGTAATTTTGTTTATTCTTTTTTTCCACCTATATAAGCATGTACAAGTTTTTATTTTTGTCACTACAAAACTTTGTTATTACCATCCAAAAAAAAAAAAAACAAAGAGACTTAATAGGTCAATGGCAGGGGAGGATTGTCATGATGTGATCAAGCTACTTGGTTCTTCTGATCGTGACTTTCTTATTCGCAACAATGGTGACAAGGTATCAATTGTTTCATTAATTCTTTGTTTCTCTTTTTTTTTTTTTTTTTTGGTTATTGTAAGTAATTTGTAGTAGTTGATGTTGATAAATGAAAAATTGGAGTATGTGGCTGTAGTTTCTTGTTATTCTTTTGGTTTAAGTATTTGTATATCTGGGGCGGAGCGAGGTAGAGCAGAGGGGTTGGTTCGATGGAAAATTATAGTGTTCAAATATAATTTAAATAATTTTTTAATTATATATGTGGTAGGTGTTAAACTCTTTTTTAACTTCTTCCTTATATTTAATTATTTCTTCATAATTTGATCCTTTAGGGAAAATTTTGGCTCGATCGTGTGTTAGGTAGATACCTGAAAATCGATTTTCTCAAAAGAAGTAGAAACGATATGACTTATGACGGGAGAGGACTTAAGAGGCGAAAGAGAGATGTTTGGATTAAAAGATGTTGTATTAAAGTTTCAATGGGTTAATAACTAATTCGGCTTTGTGCGGTGTAGGTCTCACTATCTTGGTTTCTTCCATTCTCCGAGACCTCTGATTAAGGGTAGAGGTGATCTCATCTATTCCACGTAGCTTTGAAATTCGAGATTCATTGTTCCCTTTTGTCTAAGTAAGACTTGTGGACTTCTTAACTAATCTAAGAAATGTTCTTATAAGATTGATCTAGGCCTTGGACAGTTTTTTGAGAATGTCCTCGAAAAGTTGTAAAAATTTGAAGGATGATTACTTTTATTTTTTGTGACCATGGTTTCCGGGCTTGTTTTGGCACATTTTGATTAATTCCACGAATATCTGACACCTCCTACCAACAATAGGTACCAGATAACTCTATCCACCAAGGGTAGGATAGATGGGAAGGATGATTTAAGTTTTAATACAAAGTTCTTCAAACTCAATTGTGTTTGTACTGGTTTGTTATTCAGAAAGACATGATTATGATTTATAACCCGTTACTTTGCAAATCTATCCGCATTATTTACTCCATCTATGCTTTGGAAATGTTTACAACAATATCCATAAGTTTGTAACATTAACAAGAGTAATTTTATTGTTTAAAAGAAACAAGATGAAATGACATATAAAGAGAACGTATGAACATGATAATAGGGACACATTAAATATGTCAATTAAAGAAAATTGGAATATTCAAGATTTAGCGAGAAATTGTGGAAGTAAGTTTGGTTGATCTTGGTTTCTTAATTTTTAAGTGGTTCGGAATTGGCTTGATTCGAAACCAAAAACATTATTTTGTTGTCTTTTTACTCTTTTGTGGATGTTTCATTCTGTTTTCGTTGAAAAAATTGTTCTTTTAACCAAATAATTACTTGTTTGTTTCAAGGAAACTGTGGTAAAAAGTTGTTAGGACCAGGTGGTCTGCTTTCACGGAAATAGCTTTTCCTATCATTTCAAATATGATAATATGTTTGTAGTTACAAGGTATTATACCGAGCATAAGAAAGTGAGGTGTATATGCATTGTTTACCGTGTGCCTGACTTTTTAGTTTTACTGGTATAGACAGACATGTTAGGAAAGGAATAAGATGAATTTTGGAAATTATAGCTAGCTCTGATTAACAGATAATTTCATTTATGGAAAGTTTTTCACAAACGTTTAATTCTCAGGTTAAGCTTGATACTTTAAAGGAGAAAAAAATCGGTTTGTACTTTTCAGCATCATGGTGTGGTCCGTGCAAACATTTCACCCCGAATTTGGTAGAGGCGTACAATGGGCTCCTACCAAAAGGAGACTTTGAAGTTGTTTTCCTTACTGCTGATAAGGATGATGAATCTTTTAAGGAGTACTTTTCTAAAATGCCTTGGCTCACTGTCCCATTCTCTGATTCTGAAACACGTAAACGTCTGAATGAATTGTTTGCTGTTAGGGGAATACCCCACTTAGTGATCCTTGATGCTAGTGGGAAGGTAGTGACAAATAGCGGGGTTGAAATCATTGTTGAGCATGGGGTGGAGGGCTACCCTTTCACTCAAGAACGGCTAAACGAACTTAAAGAGCAAGAAGAAACCGCTAAAAGAGAACAGTCTTTGAAATCTATCTTGGAGTCACAGTCAAGAAACTACGTAATTGCAGCTGATGGAAGGAAGGTTGATTCAAGATGCTGTTCTTTTCTCCTTCATTTTTTACTCTTGTTTATTAATAAAAGTTCCCCTCATTACTTTTTCGCTATGTCTTGATAATTATTAGGTACCTGTTGCTGAGCTTGAAGGCAAGATTATAGGTCTATATTTCTCAATGACTTCTTTTGAAGAATGCGAATCCTTTACTGGGAAGCTGATCGAGATGTATGAAAAGTTGAAGTCTCTGGGAGAAAACTTTGAGATTGTCATGATTCCTCTTGACGATGAAGATGAAGATGAATCTTTTAAGAAAGAGTTTTCGAGAATGCCTTGGTTTTCACTTCCCTTAAAAGACAAGACCTGTGAGAAGCTGGCCAGGTACTTTGAGCTCTCTACCCTTCCTACCTTAGTCATCATTGGAACAGATGGGAAGACTCTTCATTCTAATGTTGCTGAAGCCGTCGAGGAGCATGGTATCCTGGCATATCCTTTTACCCCTGAGAAGTTTACTGAACTCGAGCAGATAGAGAAAGCAAAACAGGAAGCACAAACATTGGAGTCGATTTTAGTCACTGGAGATCATGATTTCGTCATTGGAAAAGATGGTGAAAAGGTAGGACACAAACATCACATGTTGGTTATATTTTGTTTTTGTTCAATCTTTCGTCATCAATCATGCTTTGATTAATATACCATGATTTAATGACTGTCCTTTCTGTTGATATTTTACTCTTATCCTTAACTTCAGCTAGTAACCAAAATTTCTCTTTGTAGATCCTGGTGTCTGACCTCGTTGGGAAGAATATTCTCCTTTACTTCTCAGCACATTGGTGTCCCCCATGCCGTGCTTTTACACCACAGCTTAAAGAGGCATATGAGACGATAAAAGCCAAAAATGGTCCATTGGAAGTGATTTTCATATCTAGCGACCGAGATCAAGCATCATTTGATGACTATTTTGCTACAATGCCATGGCTGGCTCTTCCCTTTGGTGATGAGAGGAAGACATATTTGAGTCGCCTATTCAAAGTTCGTGGCATACCAACATTGGTTGCTGTAGGGCCATCAGGCAAGACTGTTACAACTGGAGCCAGAAGTTTGATCATGTCTCATGGTGCGAAGGCTTTTCCATTCACTGAGGAGCGTATGAAGGAGATTGAAGCAGAAACTGCAGAAATGGCAAAGGGGTGGCCTGAGAAAACTATGCACAAACTTCACGAGCATGAACTTCTGCTTTCTAAGCGTTCTGCTTACAATTGTGATGTATGCGATGAGGCGGGACAGATATGGTCATTCTATTGCGAAGAGTGTGACTTTGATATGCACCCAAAATGTGCTCTAGAAGAGAAAAAGGAAAGCAACATGGATACCGAAGAAGATCAAAAGGATCAAGGCAAAGAGGAACAGAAAGCAAATGAAGGATGGATTTGTGATGGTGAAGTTTGTTTCAAAGGTTAATCTGTTGTTATGTCTTGGTGGCTATGAGGAATTTGCTATCAAATCTTTAGTTAAGAAGCATATTTGTGAGTTTTGAAATTGTTCTTTGTGAGACACTTCTATCCTAAAAGCTTCTGTTGTCACTTTTATGCAATACAAGTTTCATTAAACATTGGACCTGTGTTTGATCCAGATTATACTGTCTATCTCCAGGTAAATTGTCTCTATGAGTCAAGTTATTTGTGCAAAGAATATGGCATTGATTTGCTGAAATCGGATTTCAATATTTTCGTTTCTCAATGTTAAGATTATCTGCTCCATCAGAGAGTGTTGGTTTCACTATGATAAGCTTTTTAAAATTTTAGAATTTCTGGTAAAGAATCCAATGGTTTTATCCTTATGGTATTCCAAATGTTATGGATGCTTGGTTCTGGAAACCTTTGCTTGTTTCACTCTAAGATGTTCGAATTTTTCTTGCAGTACTTCTTTTCGTGGACGTTTCAGGAAAAAACACATCTTTATTGATAATTTGTTTGGTAACCTTTGTCATATAGCATGAAGTTCTATGATTGTCAAATATCATAGAACCTTTAATAATTCTCTGTTCCAGTACCAGCGCGGAGGTTTTTCTTAGATATTGAGTTCCCTTTGCTTAGCTTGAATGCAAGATTGTAGGCCTGTATTTCTCAGTGACCTCTTTCGAAGAATGTGAATCATTTGATTAGAAGCTGATTGAGATGTATGACAAGCTGAAGACACAGAGAGAACTTTGAGATCGTGATGATCCCCTTTCTATACATGTTATTCATGATGGTTTGGGTACTATGATATAACTAGCATGACAAGCCCTCACCGCTGATGCTTTAATCTATCTTTTATCTACAACGAGTGACCAGAAATTTTTTCTTTGTAGAGTCTGGTGTCTGATCTTGTAGGGAAGAGTATTCTTCTTTACTTCTCTGCACATTCGTGTCCATCATTCCGAGCTATTACACCATTGCAGAAAGAAGCATACGAGAAAATTAAAGCCAAAAATGAACATATGGGAGTAATTTTCTTATCCATTGACAAAAATCGTGCTTCCTTTGGTGACTAATTTGCTACAATGCCATGGTTAGCTCTTCCCTTTGGAGATGAAAGGATGCAATCCTTGAGTCACCTTTTTCAAAGTTTGTAACATACCAAGAGGACGGATATGGTCATTCCATTGCTAAGAGTGTAACTTTGATCTGCACACCAAATGTAATCGAGAAGAAAAAGGATAACAACATGGATCCTGAGGCCTGAGGAAGATCATACAGAGCAACACAGACAAAAAAACAACAAATGAAGGATGTGTTGTGATAATGAAGTTTGTTTCAAAGCATAATTTGTGATTATGATTGATGGCTTCTAAATCTTGTTTTATGACTATGTTTTTTATTACACAAGGCACATATACATTGTATAATAGTGATCAATAACCTCAAACGCCAGCTCATGGGAGAGAATTGCTCAAGTTAATATAAGTAGATCACCCGTCTGTTTCCCAACCAATGTAAGACTTTAACCCACTCTAACACCCTCCTTCACACCCAGGCCCAACTGGAGCATGAACCTGGAGCCCAAACGAAGATGGACCTGGCTCTGATGCCAGGTAAAGATAGATATGAAAATGATGTTCACTTACATGAACTGGAAAAGCTTATAAGAATCTGCATCAATTAGTTCTTTAAAGTTAACAGGTTAATTTTCTCCTTCAGATGATAAGCTAAATATGTACATGAAAATATTACTATATGATTAATTAATGAAAAAAATCATTTTTATCAGTACACCACTCAAAAAAGATACAGAAATAAAGAGAATTTTAATAAAGTTGTTTGGAGAAGCCGGCAGGCCAACGACAAAGCAGCATATATGAGGAATCTTGATCAGTGGAGGAATCAAGATGCCACTGTCCATTCTAATAATAAAATAATATTCCATTTCATTTGTCACTATTGTATAGTCTATTTTGATTATATAATATTGTTGCAAATTGTAACAAAATGCCCTTCAAACTTTAGTCTAGGGAACTAATACTTCTAATCCAATTTAATATGTATTTGTGACAGGGCCGGCCAGGTTGAAACTTCAGATGAAATTGGCCAGCAAGTGCTCGTTGTCCCTAATAAGTTTCCTTTAAGAGAGAATCAAGACAGAACATGTCAAATGAAACATGTTGAGTATTGTACAGTTTTGAGAGAGATAGGAATCAGTAACTGATGGCTATGGCAATTGATCTAGAAAGCTCCTCGAATGATCTCACAGTTGTACTGTCTTCAAAGGAGAGAGACTTTCTAATATGTACAAATGGCGAACAGGTATGTATACTGGCACTATCCCTTCAAATGTTTCTAAATTAACCTTTTCTAAGCTGTTATAACAAGGTTTGACTGTATATACTTCCTCTATAATCTTATTTAAGAACAAGAAAGATTGAACAAAAACAAACTGGATCACTGATTTTATGCTTGTTTGTAGGTTACATTGAGCAGCATAACAGGAAAGATTGTGGGCTTGTATTTCTCCGGTTCGTGGTGTGGTCCATGTCGCCAGTTTACACCAAAGTTGGTGGAAGCTTACGAGAGTCTATATCCTAAAGGTGACTTTGAAATAGTGTTCATTTCATCTGATAAAGATGACGAATCGTTTAATGAATACTTTGGGAAAATGCCGTGGCTTGCTGTTCCTTTTTCTGATGCTGAGGCTAGAAAGAACTTAAAGCAGTTGTTCAAAGTAAGGGCAATTCCACATCTTGTGATTCTTGATGGGACAGGCAAAGTTTTGAGCAACGATGGCGTTAAATTTATCAAGCACTTTGGTCCTGAAGCCTATCCATTTACATCTGAAAGAATTAATTACTTGAGGCTGGAAGAAGAGAAGGCTAAGGAGTATCAGTCTTTGAGGTCTCTTCTGGTCTATGGATCACGCGATTTCCTGATCTCGAATGAAGAGAACAAGGTAATGTCCTTGAGTTGATCATTTCTATGCATTGTAGTTTTTTGTGCTTATTTTCGACGTGCTTGTTTACAGATTTCCGTGTCTGAGCTTGAAGGGAAAACAGTTTGCCTATACTTCGGAACGAGTACTCATAGAGGGTGCAAGAATTTCACCTTGAAGCTAGCAGAGGTATACGAAAAGCTTAATGGAAAGAACTTTGAAATTGTGCTGATTTCTCTGGATGAAAAATATGAGGATTTTAAAGAAAGCTTTGAAGCAATGCCATGGTTGGCTTTACCTTTCAAAGACAAGAACTGTGAGAGACTTATTCAGTACTTTGAGCATAAACTCCTACCACAGCTTGTCGTATTAAGTCCAGATGGGAAGACTCTGCAGCAAAATGCAGTTAAATTTGTTGAAGAATATGGAGATGAAGCATTTCCTTTCACACAAGAAAAGCTAGCTACTTTGGCTAATCTAAAGAACAAGAAACTAGAAGCACAAACATTAGAGTCCATTCTTGTTACTGCAGATCGAGATTTTGTCATTTCAAATGGCGGTTTAAAGGTAAGTTTAGTCGGTTGAAATAAGTGAATGAAACTGTGAATTCATTTCAAAGGGATTGATGAAGTTAGTGTTTGCTAATCATGTTATTTTTCATTGTACTTGTTCAGGTTCCTGTACACAAACTAGTAGGGAACAACATTGTACTGTATTTTGCAGCAAGTTGGAGTCTCCCAAGTCGAGAATTTCAACCCAAACTCGTAACTGCATACAAAGAAATCAAGAAGAAAGATGAAAATTTTGAAGTGATTTTCATCTCTAGTGATCAAGATGAGTCTTCCTTTAATAACTTCTTTTCAAGTATGCCCTGGTTGGCACTTCCTTTCGTCGATGAAAGAAGGTCATTTCTGTCGCGCAGATTCAACATTGTAGGCATTCCAGTGGCCATAGCAATTAGTCCTAATGGCTGCACTGTGAATACACAAGTCCGACAGCTGTTAGAGACACACAGTGCAGGAGCCTATCCCTTCACAGAAGAACATATAAAGAATTTGCAGCAACAACTCGACAAAAATACAACGGGTTGGCCCAAGAAAGACAGAAATGAAATTCACAATGAGCATGAACTTGCACTGATACATCAGCAAGTTTATCTTTGCAGTGGCTGCAAGGAGATGGGGTACGGGTGGGCTTTCTTCTGCAAACGTTGCGATTACGGGCTCCATCCAAAATGTGCTCCAAAACAAGAAGAGATGAACTGAAAAAAAATGTTTGATGTAAAGCCAAGCTCCTTTTAGTAACATAGATCCACTTTAACCTCATACATGACCTCTAGTTCATCTTGTGATTAAAATAGTGATTTGTGTGTAATTTATATCATTTTTATGTCTGACCTTCCAGTAAATAGTTGTCAGTTCATCTTAATTATGAAACTATGTATGATAGTGTTGGGTATGTAGCAAGAGTTAATGGGAAATGGAGGGAAGATGGAAAAAGAAGAAAAGTCAAAGTTGGGAACTTGAAGAGTTGGGAACTTGAAAAGTCCTCTTATGCTTTAGTGAAAAAGGCATTTCTCCCTCATCGGTGGAGGAAAGAAAAATAGGAGAGTTTAAATATAAAAACACTCCTATTAATTGTTAAAAGGGTTGGAAAGAGGGACCCCCCTCGCGTCGTCGTCGCTCGGCTTCGGCTTTGGCTTTGGCTTTGGAAAATGATCGAGAGATTATTTTTTGGACAAAGTTTATTTTAATTATAATTAATTAAATAGCCAAAACGTTAATTATTGGAAGTGACTGTTCTGAAAGAGTGCAACTTTCAGAAACAGCCATGACCGTTTGAAAGGTTGCAAACTTTCATGAATGGTCGTGTGGATTCTGAAAGGATTGCAACCTTTCGGAACCAGTTCCTCTTGCCTATAAATACATTCATTCTTCAGAAT
>JAJOOS010018400.1:0-22850 GCA_029582725.1 Solanum chiquidenum | reverse complement strand
CCCCCCCCCCCCCCCCCCCCCCCCCCCCCCCCCCCCCCCCCCCCCCCCCCCCCCCCCCCCCGCCGTGGTCTTGAATGGAATACTTCTATAGGACCCTGTCTTTGAAGAATTCTAAATGCAATATTTTAACTCCCTACGCCTAGACTCTTAAGACATGACCAACATGATAAAATTGAGCTCCAAAATGAAAGCTTACCCCAACAATGGAAGGTACCAATAACTAATGACTACATAAAATCAAAGCAAAAGAAATGTGAAAGCATATAGGTGAACTACAAACTATTATGAATTCCAGCACTATCCAAATAACCTTGAAAATAACATTTAAATTTAAGAAAGCTTTTTATATGATAGCAAAACTTACAATCTGCTGCTACATTATTGATTATTTCACAAATTTAAAATATATTTTTTTCTCTACTAACATGGATGAATTACAACATTTAATACCTTTATCGATTTTATCTCATACGACGAGAATTAGTGATAAAATCCAAAACTCCACATAGAATTAAAAGATAAGCACCAGCTAAAATCAATAGTATAAGGAGTCGTTTGGTGTGAGATATAAAATATATATCAATCTCAGAATAATTTGTTCCCAACCAAATGACCCCTAAGAGATAGAGAACTTCATAATGGTACAGCTACTAATGCCCATGTAATCATATGATTTCCAAACAGTTTTTACCTTGTATGAATGATTTATACTTTTTTCTCTCAAGAATCTGATTAGCCAGGCTGTTGTGATAATTCTTTTTCACTCGATTTAATGTGTTCCTCTGCTTACTCTTCCTGGATAAAAATTTCACTATAGGACAATGACAACAAGAAATTCAGTCATGATATTGGGAATTGCACGTAAAGAAAAAAAAGAAGACAAAAAAAAAGAGGATTCAAGCAAAATTTGAGAGAGACTCATACCTGAAATTGTAAGCAGACAGAAGAGAAGATGAGTAATCTCAAAGTAGAGATTGTGAAAAGCTTGAAGGAGGAGATAGGAAAAAAATATCTATGTGAGCAAATTTTCCTGTTAAAAAGAAGCTTCTCTTCTTCATAGTCAAGAGGAATGCATCAACAAAAATGACCTTCCAAATAGATCATCGTGGCATGAGCCAAGTGAAGTTAAGCCGAGTCTGCTAGGATAGAAGACTGCATTTAAGAAATTATACAAGCAGTAAACTAACAATGAACGTAAAAAAATGCCAACATCACCAGAATACCCATTATTCTATATAGCCAATAGTAATTATCCTGAAAGAAAAAACATCAATAAGCAGTGGATCAAATGGATATTAAAATCTAAAATTAGGTAACAACAAAAACATAACTGATAAGAGCAAAGGAGTTCAGAAGAGATCAATTATTATTTTATGGCACGAAAAGTAGAAATACGGAAAGGCAAAGAATATGAGTCAAATCTGAAGTGTCGTCACAAAGGTAATCATATAAATTAAGATTTTTGAATACCAGCAATGAGAAAGACAGCTAAACAAGAAGGCTGACATATATGAGTCGAGTGACTGAATCTATCCGCTTCAGTAGACTCCCCAACTCCTCCAAACGATGTGGAATTCTTAGAACTGTTTCAACAGTTTCCCAAACGAAGGCGTAGAAGAAGTAGGAAACTTACCATCCGTCGTCAAAGAAGAGAGAAATGTACAGTGACCAATTACTTGGCCCACTCACAGATTTAGCTCATAAAAGCCTAACTTACTTAAAATTCAATTTCCCAGCACATTAGATAAACTATTCCCAGTTCACAGTTCACATCATAAATTCACCTCATAAAAACCATAACAAACTTCAAATTCCATCAAAAAATCAAAATAACAAAAAAATCAAAAACCCCATGAAGCAAAAATTTGAACAGATCTGAAAAGGGTTTGCAACAATGATACCTGCATATAGGAATCGTTTGCAGAAGACGACGAGAAAGATTATGAACAAAATTTTCAAAGCTATGTATGTGATTTGGGCAGTTTCTTAGTGTATTGATTCTGGCGAAGAGAAGCTCCTACGAAAGTTCTCTAATTTGGAGGAGATAATAGTTTTTTTATTTGGGGCAAACATCTTTTATGAGTGTTATTTTTTTGGCCAATCAGAAATTGGAAGGAGAGTAAAATATTTAGGAGGGAATATAATAATTTAGTCAAAAAATTGGAAATATTTTAGGAAAGATATAAGGTCACACTTATAAAGTGTTGTTTTTAGAACTATTAAAATAGCATACTTAAAAGTGTAGTCATTTGTGTAAATAGGTGATCATAATTTGACAACGTTTATAAAGTGTAGCCTATACTACTAAAGAGCACATTTTTCAAGTGTTGCCAATATTATCGTTGCCAAAAGCTAAAAACTAAAGCTACACTTTAAAAGTGTACCGAAAAATATTTTTGGCAACACTTTATAAGTGTTGTCTAGATTTAGATTGGCCTTAGGACTACCTTGCCAGAGGTATAGAGGCATGCTGGCGTGATCACTAAAATGATGCCCACAGTGGGGACTTACAACCTACGGGGTACGTAGTTTTGGGACTTCAGGATGACTGACCCTAGTCCACTCAGTACTAAGCTTCCCATATGATTATGTAATTAACACTTTATGACTGAATCTCTACAACACTGGATAGCTCAAACTGACATGCTAACTGAAAATGTAAAATTAATATACTGATAATAAAACATTCAAAAACTGGGCATGCATATCTGAAATATCTAACCTAGCATGTGTAATTCATGAACTAAAAGAACTACATAGCTAGGGTTCTGAATTTATGAAAGAATATACATCAAAAGATACTGAATTCATGATAATCTGGCTTGGATCATTCTAACAGCTAAAAACCCAACAATTCTAACATTCAAGAAACCCTAGGTCTAGATAATATTAAGGGAATCAAGATTTCGACTGAAATCTAGGGACCTAATGGGTGAAAGGAACCCACTAATGAAATCCCACATACCTGGTGACGATTTCCACGGAGAAATCTTTCAATTTTGGGGCTGGAACTGATGAACCTTGATGCATTCTTGAACTAGGGTTCTTGACCTCTTTCTCCTCTTACGCTCTAATTTTTCTAAGTTTTGATGAATGATTTGACTTAGGTAAGTTCTAGTTATGTTTCTAGGCTAAAAATTATCAAAACCACGTAGTTTAGGGGTCCAACACATAAGGAAAAGACCAAAATACCCCTAACATAAAAGTTGTTGTGGTCATCGACGGACGGGACGGACGGACCATTGATCGACTGAAGGTCTGTGCTGGTCAACCGTCAGTCGTGACTGGGGGCTGAAATTGGGGGTTTGATCCACGGTCCGTGACCTGACCTATGGTCCGTGGGTCCTGCCGTGGGTCAACACTTAGCCTAATTTATGTGGCTGAGTCTGGGGGTTGCAGATGCAAACCACGGACCACCAGCACAAGCCATGGGTCACCCTACGGTCCATGGGTTGCACTTGTAACTTCTGGAAATCTTCTTTGAGGTCTATTTTTGGATACAGGGTGTTACATTATCTCCCCCTTGGAAACATTCGTCCTCGAATGAAGACTAAACTAACTGAAATGGACTGAGAGAGCTGCAATCCCTACCACTAAATAATGGAAATTGATTTCTGACTGAAATAAGTTCCAAGAACATGCAAATACGCTAAAAATGCAAGTACAAACTAAAGTAACATAATACTAAGACTGAATTTAAGCATGAATGACTGAAAAATTGAAGAGGAACTATTACTTCAAGCTGGAATGGAATCGGAAGGAAAGAGGTGAGGATACTTGGCCTTCATGGCTGCTTGTGCTTCCTAAGTACCTCCCTCTACGGACTGACTCCTCCACAAAACCTTGACTGGAGCGACTTCTTTGTTTCTCAACCTTCGGACCTGACGATCAAGAATCTCAACTGGCACCTCTTCACAAGTGAGACTATCCTTCACAACCAAACTTTCTAAAGGTATAATAAATGTTGGGTCACCCACACACTTCTTCAACAAAGAAATGTGAAAAACCGAATGCACTGCTGCTAGTTCTGTTTGCAAATCTAACTCATAAGCCACTTTACCAACCTTTTTAAAGATCTTGTAAGGGCCTACATATCTAGGACTGAGCTTTCCTTTCTTTCCAAATCTCATCACCCCCCTCATGGGCGACACTTTCAGGAAAACCCAATCATCAACTCGAAACTCTAATTCCCTTATCCTTACATCTGTGTAGGATTTCTAGCGACTCTGGGTTGTCTTAAGTCTATCTCTAATGAGTTGCACTTTCTCCATACCATCATGAACTGAATCTGGCCCTATCAAGGCTGCTTCACCTACTTCAAACCAATCTACTAGAGATCTACATATACGCCCATACAATGCCTCATAAGGGGCCATCTTAATGCTCAAATAGTAACTATTGTTGTAGGAGAACACTATAAGAGGGAGGTGATCATCCCAACTACCCTTGAAATCGATCATGCAAGCTCTCAACATGTCCTCTAAGGTCTCAATGGTATGCTCTGCCTGGCCATCCATCTGTGGATAAAATATTGTGCTAAGATTAACATGAGTACCAAGACCCTTCTGAAATGACTTCCAGAAATGAGAGGTAAACTGAGGAACTTGATGAGTCCACAAATTGGACTCATTTAGGGCTTTATTTTGATAAGAATAGTGTCCTTGAATGCTTATTTTATCTAAATATCTGATGATAACTCTTAAGTTTCAGGTATTTGAAGTGAAAGCATGGACACTTAGACGCAAAAAGGAACAAAAAGGCTGAAAAGCACAAAGAAGATGAAGCTTGAGCTCCGTCGAGCACACTTGGCGAGTCGCCAAAGGGACAGATTCCACCCTTTGTTCACTATAAGAAAAAGCCTTAATTAAGACCAACATTTAAGGACGAGTCTATATTCTTGTCTCTAAAAGTATATCTATTGGGACGAGATTATATTTTGGTCCTTATTGATATATTTTATAGGGAAGATATTAAATCCGGTCCCTAAAAAACATACTAACTAGTCCCAAAATGTAATTAAAGGCATTGATGCTTGAGCGGGAGATTTTTCCGCCAGATGAAAATTTTCAGTTTAACAAAATATGTTGGGCACGGAAAAAATAGTACATAAATTAAAAGGAAAAAGACTTAATCTTTTCAGCTTACCACTAAAAAAAGAAGCTCTCCACTGCAACTCTTCAGCTCACAATTGAAACTCAATGTTCTGTACCTTAATCGCTCAACAATTCTCTGCCCTAATCTCAACAATGCTCTGCCTTAGATCGATGTGGTGTCTTCTTCGTTGTGTTGTTTTTGTTTGCCCTAATCTCAATGTCAATCTTCCATTAAATCAACAAAGGTTTCTTCTTCTTCATCGATTTTTTGCTGCTCTACTCGAAACAAATTTCATTGTAGCAGGTTTCTTCTTCGAAACAAATTCCATCGCAACTTTTTTTAGATAAAATTTCAGGTGGGTTCATCTTCTAATCGAGTTATTATGTTTCTTCCTTAAGTTATATTGATGGTGTTTATTTCTTGTGCATTCAAGTTACTCGTTCTTCCTCTTTTTTAACATTAAATAGGTTTGATTTCATATGTACAGCCAGTACAAAAAAATATTGGGTTTAGAGATTTTGTGAGCCATTTACTTAAGAAATGCAGACATAGACATGTATATGAATTTTAATTGAATGACTCATCTTCTTGGTTACAAGTAATTATTAGAAACTCCAAGTATAAAACATAGATGTGAAAGACTAATTTGGTTCTAGTGGAATTATAGGTTGAAGTAGGACTATGAAGAACCTTTTGTTTCAATTCAAAATGACTCTGTTTCACTGTTTATAGGTCTTACCTATTCACAATAATAGGGTATAATCTAGTCCTTTTGTTTAAGTATTCACTGACATTTCTTTGAATATAAATATAAATTCCCAAGTGCTTCTTTAGATTGATTAGTTAAAATTACAATGATGAATAATATTTAATTCTAATTACAGATTTAGAGATTCAGAGATTAGTTAAAACTCATATTCAAATTTATATATGTGTTATTTTCGATGTATTGTGATTTACTAAGGGATGGGTCCCGAGTTGGCTGGGCAATTATAAACGTCATATCGTGTTGTATACATTAATAACAACCACTCCGGTGGTATGGATTACCCTGAGACTGTTTGCTTGTTTGATGAACTAAGAGGCCATGAATTGTGGATGGTTTGTCCAACACGAAAAAATTGTCGGCAATTTCAAAATTACTGCCTAAGGCGATCATCTGTTAAATTGAAATCCAAGTTTAATTCCAACAAAAATATTAAGTAAAAGTCGTAGAAGGGACTATTAGATGGAAATTTTTCGATGAAGTATGCAACTTGGTTGCCTTCCTTTAATAGTACATAATGTCTACATCTTCCGTCTTCAAAATCTAAATAGTGTTTATATGGTTGAGGTTGCTAGTGTCTTGATTGTTGAACGCTGATCATGTCAAAAAATTACTAAAGAATTATGTTTCAGATGCACTTTTTTGAAATCATTATCAATGCACAATTCACTACTATAGGTAGTCATTTTTTTTAGTTTAACGACCCTTGGGAAGGTCAGGGGCTAAGCAGCACCCCCAGGCCTTACCTCGAATCCTATAGTGGTTTGTGAGTCGGTCATCCTACTAAGAATAACTAGCTCAATCCCCATACTACTAAAGAAACCTAGATACTACACATCTATTGAGAGAATGCATCTCATTACAATAGTTTTAGGAATGCATAAATAATGGAGACACTCCCCTCACAAAATAAGCAAAACAAAAAACAAAATGCTATAAGACTCTTCAAAAAGCTAAAACTAATCTAGAAACAGCCTAGGTGAAGAGTATATAGTGACATCGAGGGGAAGTTCAAGGAGGTTTTTTAATTCTCTTTTGCTTTCTCCTTCTGAAGCTTGCCATGCCTATTTTGTCAAGGTCAAAGTAAGCTTTAGTCCTGCCTGGTGAAGTATAGATGAGGAGTGTTGCACTGGTGACTGTGTTTTGATAAGGCATTTGCAGTGTAGTTACCCTCTCTATAGATATGATTGCACTTAAAGTAATGGAATTTATTGATAACATAATGGATCTTGTGAATGAGTTGTTTGGTGGAATATGTGGGCTGTGATAACTGCTTGATCAACCTGATAAGGAGCTCTGAGTCGACTTCCAAAATTACCCTGATGTACCCCAAGTGAAGACACCATGACAGACCAAAGATAGCTACATCAATTTCTGCATGGTTATTAGAACTTGTCCCATAGAAGATGAAAAGGCAAAAATAATATATCCCATTGCATTTCTTAGGATGCCCCCAATCTCAATTCTGCCATGATTCTCAAGTGCACTGCTATCAATGTTAATCTTGACCAAAAAATCAGGACGTTTTTTCCAGCACACAGTGGTCACCTTGATATCATGAGTGCAATTTTCTATCATGAGAACAAGGCCAGTTGATGTAAGGAAAAGCACTGGTAAGCAGATTACAGGAATCTATGAAGATGTTGTATTTGACCCTGGCAGTGTTAGACTGTTTACCTTCATGTATGCTAGCACACTTATTTTTACATAGGTATCAACTCGAGAGGATAACAAATCCTTGAATGAAGAAAACAAATCCTTAAATGATCTTTTTTCTACCTTAGAAGATAAGATGAAAGAGATAATCAAAATGAAAGAATTCTTTGCTGCTCAACAATCTTATGTCCCACTAACGATATCGACTATTTCAATTGAATAACCACTATTTTTTTCCTGCTAACCAAGTTAGTAACTCCGCTGTCTCTTTTCAGTTTTTATTACATTCAATTTTACAACTTTTTTAACACCATCAATGCAAGAATTAATTGAGATCAATGCAAATTAGTTTAAATATCATAGTGCTTCTGTGCTATACTGAGCGGTAATAGCATGGGTGCAGGAAGGTATAGTCAACATATCACTTTAGAAATGTATAGTTAGTATTATGGTTCAGGTAAACATAGTCAGCGTTCTTGTTATGTCCCTGTTAGGTAGCAATTGAAGTTGTTGTCCTATTAAAAGCTGTTGCTATCCAAAAATTGATCCGAGTTTCAAAGACCTCATGGCTAAGGTCTTCATCATGTTATATCAGTGATGCATTGCAGCTCGTAATGCATAAATGAATTGCTTTTGTGCAGCTATTTCTTTGAGATCTACTATATATATGTGTGTATTAAGTATGACTAGTTTTTGTTAGTGCTGAATTGGAAAAAAAAAGGCAAAAAACATTAGAAGTCTTTTTTAAGCTCTAACTCTGTATGTTTTTCTGTGCTGGGTTTTGTTGGTTAAATGGTACACAATTCTCAAGTATTGAGTTTCTTATTATTGGTTTTGAAGTCTTTTATGATTGGATGCTTGTTTGTTTATAAGTACTGCTTTGTGGATAACCTATCATCCTATCCAAAGTCCTAATCGACTTGACAAATTGTCATACAGTAGATGACTTCTTTAACTTTTTGATTCCTATGTTAAAAGGTCTCACTTGATAATGCACATATTTATGGTTAATAGTGATTGCATTTTTTTAAGAAGAAAAAATAAATTGCAAGGCAACAATCATTGTTACAATCTTCAGTTCTTCGTAGTATATGCACCCAAAGCTTGTTTAATTAAATGTTCTTGTATTCTCACAACTTTGTTGATATTTTGGCTATTACCTGAAGGAAATTAGATTGATTTTGAAGTAAGTTGCTTAATTATTTTTGGTGTGAAATTTACATATGTTATTATACAAAAAACTTCTAATCTGCATGTTATTTTTATACCTTTCTTTCACTTTGAATTGATAGATGAAAATAAATGATATTTAGCAGGATTCCTTTTATGTTGAACAATTATTATGAAGGATGAAAATTATGTAAGAGAAGTTGGATGGCCTTTATGAAAGATGAAAACTATGTAAGAGAAGTTGGATTGCGTTTATGAAGTCTATATGTTGTGGTGTAAAATTTTGATTGATGTCTTAGTTAATGCTTTTCTCCGGAGTTTAAAGCTAAAGCTTTCAATGGTTGAAATTATATCTCTCAGTTTAGTTTTCTATTGGTATATGTTTCGCTTGTTAATGTCCGAAATGAACTTAATCTTAATTAGGCGTGCACAAGATTTGTTATCTCCTATTAGGTTGTCTACTACAAGTTTGCTGCAGATTGTTGCTTCCTATAGTGACTATAAATTAACAGTTACTAGTTTGTTGTACTTTTAGTCTAGAATCATGAGTATTTCCATGTTAATATGCCATAGTTTGCTGTGATTTGGATACTCAGTTTGTGATTCGTAGAGGATGTTTTATACACTACCGCTATATGATTCTTGCATTGTTCTGTATCCTTTAAAAAAAATCTATTTTGAAGTGGATGTTGGGTGCTTTCTGTAATATGTCCAACTAGGTATATATGTTGTTGTTTTTTGGTAACACATGTGAAATATTACAATAACAAGCAAAAGAGTACAATGTAATGAGCATCTAGAGTTCCTCAACCACCTTCTAGGAAGTGTGTCTTAAAAGAACTAGATCTCCAGAAAAACTAGTTACAAATTAGCTGTATAAAACTATAACATTTCTGTGCTTTCCTTGACCCCTGAAACATATCTATTCTTTCTCTCAGTTCCTTTTGTATTTGTGCAGTAAAAAAATCAACATTTACATTCTGGTGATTAAAAACTCTCATGTTCCTAGCTATCCATGTGTAGTAGACCAATGCACCCGATTGCTGCGATAACTTCCTTTTGAAACTGCTTCCACCTTCTCCATTTGATCCATTTAATTGTTTCGTAAACTCATCGCATGGCAATTGAACCCCTAGCCATGTACGCATAATGATTTTCACACCATTAATCCACCAGCGATCCATAAACAAGTGCCATTGTGTCTCCAGTACCCTCTCATCACACAAACAACAATTTTGATCCTCCAGTGAAATGCTCATTTTTAGCAATATCTCACGAGTGAATAGCCTCTTTTGACATGCCAGAAATATGATAAATCACTGTCTTGGGAGCATGACAGAGTTCCAAATTAAATTCTCCTCTTTTAATTTCGTGAGTAGACCTAGTAGAGCTTGATAACTTTTAGATACTGAGTAGACACCATTACGAGTAAGGGTATACCTTTCATCTTGAGGTAAGATACTATTAGCCCTCCAACTTTCTTAGGGACACACATTATCCCAAGCTACCAATGCTACCTTCCTCTTTTCCACAGTTGAATTCCATAAGAACTCTCTAAATTTCCTATCAATCTCCTTTGAAACACTTTGAGGTAAGATAAAAACTGCTCCCCAATAGTTATGAATGGAAAAAAGCACTGGCATTCTATATGTAGTCTTCTTGTATATGACAAATGCTTAGCAGAAGCAACTTGTATTCTTGCTATAATTTTATCCACTAGTTGTTGGGAATCCATCTTTGTCCACTTCTTCGAGGTAAGTGGCAGTCCCAAGTACTTGATAGGGAGAATGCCCAGTTTTTTCCAGAATCTGGATGGAATTTGAAATCGGGCAAAGAGCTCATTTTGTTCAGAATCCTTGACAAATATTTCATTACCATGATATGTTGTTGTTGTTTGTATTATACCAATAGGTTTTTACCCTCTTTTTAAAATTTTGTACTTGCAGATTTTGAAGTTTGAAGATTAAAGTTTTACAAGTCAAGATGCAAGTTTAGAAGATCCACACGAACTCGATATATATTATAGTCTAGCTCAAGTTATTTCCTAAGTTTTTGTTAAGGTGTTGAGCAAATATTGAAACTAACATCAATTATGGGATGTTAACCATTTTATTGTAATTAATAACACTCTCTCTATATATATATTATCATTTTGTATCAAAATTTTCAGTAGCGATTTGATTATTTTGTGACATAAAGCTTGGATTGTTGTTTTCAATTAGAGACCATAAATGTTACTTGTCCCTAAAGGATATTTTAGGACAAGAAATGTTGCTTGTCCCTAAAAGATATTCTAGGGACTAGAAAGTTTTTGGTCCTTAAAGATAATCTAGGACCAGTTAAATATTGGTCCTTAAAGATAATCTTTGTTTGCCAAAAAACTTTAGCGACTGAAATAAATCCATCTATTAGGACTAGATATGTGGTCCCTAACTGTAAATTGCGACCATTATTTTTACTGGTCTCTAAATGGAGTTTACGACCAGTATGTTGAACCCGTCGCTATTGACATTTTGCGTCGGAGCCAACAAGGACGGGTGGCGACCAGCTATTTTCCTTCGTAATTGATCTTCAGAGACCAGATTTAGACTTCTAGGGACCAGATTTACCTTCCTTATAGACCGTTTTTCTTATAGTGGTTCCAGTACGCGAATCCCTGAAGGAAGAGGATAAAAAAGGCGATAAACGAAGCAGTCGGCGCTTCACCGAATAGTTCCGCAAAGCAGTACTATACTGCCCAATGGTCCACAACGTGAAGATGATGAAGGCAAGCATGAAACGACAATAAACCAGAAGAAGGGTGAGTCGCCGAGTCATTCGGTGACGTTGACTAACTTCGCTGAAAGATCCGCCAGCGCTATTTTCTAAAGTCTATAAATACTAAACTTATTTATTAATTTTAGAGAGTCGAACATTAATTTTAATTTCCAAATAGAATAGTACTTTTTGGGATATTTTTCTCTCAAGTTTGGAGAGGGTTTTGTGGGAGACTTGAAGAAAGACGGATTTCATCTTCCCCAAGTTGGAAGTGGGTCTTCTCCATTCTTCTTGCTTTGCTTAAATCAAGGTTTAATTTCTTATACCCATTTGATTTCACTATCATTTTAGGTGTATTTTGTTATTTCTTGATGTGTCGCTAAAAACCCCCATTCTTGGGGTGTGATTTAGCAAATATGAGTTGATATTATTGTTGGGTCTTGCTTGCTGATAGGTTAGATGTAGTTTGGTGGTGATTTCACCTAGTGGTTGTGGTTTAACCTAAAGGGTTTGTAGTCGCAAATACAAAGCCACCCATGTGTTTTCGGCTTTCCCGAGAGGGAGGTCGCGAAACCAAGACCACTGGACTGATGGCCTAAGACGTGGGTCGACATGAGGTTCAGCCCGAGAGGGTGAGCCCTAGTCCCATATCCTAACACTCAGCTCGAGAGAGTGAGTGGGTTAAGGCGTAGGCTGGTCTTCATGCGGCAAATGGGTGTCCGAGAGGAATGCATTTGAAACGGGGTAAGTTGCCCGAGAGGGAACTTATTTCCATTTAAAGCTTAGCCTAGTCACTATTATCTTACAAATTTCCTTTCAAAGGCATGTACCCAACTTCTTATCTCAACTTGTAATGCGGTCATACCCCAAGAATTCTTACCCATACTTGATTTTCTTGTTATTTTTGTTGTTTTTACTAATTGTGACAAACCCCCAAATCGATATTTGACACTTTTGTGTCACCCCCTTTAATTTACTATGTTTTTACTTGTTAATGTCTTTAGGAACGACTAGTTAGAACTAAATTTTATTTTTCTATCAATTCTCAAAACCACTCCTTTGGGACACGACCCCAACCTTTAGTTGGGTTACTATATTATCGACGATCGTAGACACTCGTACCATAGGTTAGTGTCGTTGGTCACGATAAGCATCAGACCTCTATCTGAGATGATAGAAAAAGGAACCCCATTCAACTTGACTATTTCATTAATGTAAATTTTGGCGTAGTCCTCCACCGAATCTGTAGTCTTGATAACCAAAAAACGTGCAGACTTAGTAATTCTGTCAACAATCACCCAAATGGAGTCATGCTGTCTGCGAGTACGAGGTAATCCTATAATGAAGTCCATGTTGATCACTTCCCACTTCCAAGTAGGAATGCCGATCTTTTGAGTCATACCTCCTGGTTTCTGATGTTCTACCTTAACTTGTTGACAATTGGGGCACTTAGCCACAAAATCTGCTATGTCCCTTTTAATACCATTCCACCAAAAGACTTTCCATAGATCATGGTACATCTTAGTGGCGCCTGGATGAATAGAATATCTAAAATTATGGGCTTCTGCAAGAATCTGCTGGCTCAACTCACCCACTTTAGGAACACATAATCGACCATGATAGCGAAGCATGCCATCTCCCCCTTGGGAGAAAACCTCAACTCTCTACTGATGGACTGCACCCTTTAGTTGAAGCAATATTGGATCACTGTCTTGCTTTTCCTTAACCTCCACTACCAATGACGATTCTGACCCATTCTGAACTGTTACCCCACCCTCTGATATGCTTATAAGATAAACTCCTAATCGAGCAAGTCTGTGAACATCTTTTGCTAGTTTCTTTCTTTCTTCCTCAACATGTGCTACACTACCCATAGATAATCTGCTAAGAGCATTTGCTACTACATTGGCCTTATCAGGATTGTAATGCACACTCATATCTTAATCTTTGAGAAACTCTAGCCATCTCCTCTGGCGAAGATTCAACTCTTTCTGAGTGAACACATACTGAAGGCTCTTGTGGTTTGTGAACACATCTACATGGACACCATACAAGTAATGTCTTCAAATCTTAAGTGCAAGCACCAATGCTTCTAGCTCGAGGTCATGAGTTGGATAGTTCTTCTCATACACCTTAAGCTGACTAGAAGCATAAGCTATAACCTTACCTAGCTGCATTAACATACAACCTAGGCCTACTCTGGATGTATCACAATAAATCACATAACCGTCTGAACCCTCTGGTAGAGTTAAAATAGGAGTTGTAGTCAACCTGGTTTTCAGTTCTGCAAAGCTCTTCTCACAATCTCTGACCACTGAAACTTGACCTTCTTTTGCGTCAACTTAGTCATTGGAGAGGCTATGGATAAAAATACTTCCACAAACCTTCTGTAATAACCCGCTAGACCCAAGAAACTTTTGATATATGTTGGAGAGGTAGGCTTGGGCCATTGTGTCACTGCTTCTATTTTTTGAGAATCCACTCGGATCCTTTCTCTAGACATAATATCACCAAGGAAAGCAACGGATTGCAACCAAAACTCACATTTGCTAAACTTAGCGAATAACTGGCAATCTTTGAGAGTTTGCAGGCCAACCATCAAATGATTCACATGTTCTTCCTCATTCCTAGAGTAAATGAGGATATCATCGATAAAGACGATAACAAACAAGTTCAAATACTGCTTAAACACTATGTTCATCAAGTTCATGAAAAGTGCAACAGCATTGGTTAGTCTCAATGACATAACTACATATTCATAATGACCATACCGAGTTCTGAAGGCTATCTTTAGAATGTCACTAGCTCTAACTCAGAGCTGATGATAGCCGTATTTGAGGTCTATCTTTGAGAAATGACTAGCACCCTGAAGTTGGTCAAACAAGTCATCAATCCTAGGGATGGGATACTTATTCTTGATTGTGACCTTGTTCAATTGCCTATAGTCAATGCACATTCTGAGAGAACCATTTTTCTTTTTCACGAACAATACTGGTGCACCCATGAGGAAATACTGGGTCTGATGAAGCCCTTATCTAGAAGGTCTTTCAACTACTCTTATATATCCTTAAGCTCAGCTGGAGCCATTCGGTAAGGAGGAATAGAGATAGGTTAGGTATCTAGAAGGAGATCAATTCCAAAGTTGATTTCCCTTTCGGGAGTAACTCCAGGAAGATCTTTTGGAAATACTTCTGGGAACTTACTGAGTACTGGAACTGACTCAAGAGTTGGGGTTTCGGAGCTTGAATCCTTAACCCGAATTAGATGATAGAGATACCCCTTAGAGATCATCTTTCTGTCCTTAAGGTAAGAAATGAATCGAGCCATAGGCGGTAAGCTACTACCCTTCCATTCTAAGATTGGCTCATCTGGAAACTAAAAACGAACAATCCTAGTTCTATAATCGACTGAGGCATAACAAGAATGTAACCAATACATGCCTAGAATGACATCGAAGTCTACCATTTATAACTCTATAAGATCTGCTGAGGTGACTTTCTGGGAGACTGTGACAGAAATTTTTTTGTATACCCGTCTAGCTATAACTGGGTCACCGACTGGAGTAGAGACTGAGAAGGGTTCTGAGAGAGTTTCTGGACTAACATTGAATTTGACTGCTATATAAGGAGTTACAAAAGACAAAGTAGCCCCTCGATCTAATAATGCATAAACATCAAGGTCAAAGACTCGTGACGTACCAGGGACTACATTACAAGAATCTTCCTGATCTTGGCGAGCGTGGAGATCATACAACATCTTTTGGCGCTGACTGTCACCTGTACCAGGTGAGTTACCCTGTTGAGTTGGGCGACCTGCTGGTGCTGCTGAAGTTGTAGACTGAGCTCTACCACATTACCTCATTGACCCTGCTTAGAAGGACAATCCTTTAACCTGTGACCAGACTGACCATATCCAAAACATCCTTCCTTCCCTGCAAGACATTCACTCGGGTGGTTCTTACCACATTTTGGTCAAGTTGGGTAGGTTCTGGTGCCTGAAACACTACCTTGAGTCTTAGAGCCTGATTCCCTACCTTTCTGATCATTACAGAACTTGGACGATGGAACACTAGTTGCTGAAGGTTCTGGAGTTGAAGATTTCTATTGAAACTGCGAGCGATTTCCCCCCACCCAATTTCTGTTGAGAATAGTCATAATTGCATTTGCTTGCTTTCTAATTCTCATTGGCCTGCTCCGTAAGCTTATCACCCTCAACCTACTACTGAGCATGAGTCATGAGCCTAGAGATGTTCATATCTTCAAGTAACATGGCATTCCTACACTCTGTTTTCACTAGATCGGATACCCCATAAATGAACTTGTTCATCTGAGCCCTGGAATTAGCAACTATGTGAGGAGCATACCTGGAGAGTTGGGTGAACTTGAGTCCATACTCTTGGACCGCCATAAAACCCTGCCTCAAATTCATAAACTCTTGAACTTTTGCCTCCCTCAACTCTCTTGGGGAAAAACCAGTCCAGAAAGGTCTCACTAAAGAATTCCCAAATGATAGGAGTTGCATCTGTACCCTTGTTCTCCTTCTGCTGAGTATACCAGATATGAGCTACATCCTTAAGTTGTTAAGATGCCAACTCAACCCGATCATTCCAGTTACCTACATCACTCCAAAGATATTTTTGACCTCATCAATGAAGCTTTGGGGATCCTCACCAATCTGTGATCCTAAAAACTCAGGCAAATTCATCATAACGAAATAACGAACTCTAGCTGCAGCTGTCCCAACATTAGCATTTGTCGGAACTAGAGCCTACCGATTGCTCTGGTTGGGTACACTCTGAGCCAACAACTGGATAGCGTTTCGGAATTCAGCATTCAAAATTTCCTAATCTGGGAAAAGAGTAGTTGCGTTTGCATTCCTGGCATTAACATTCCTTCCATAAGCTCTACGAGGAGGCATGATCTGAAAGCTCATAACGAATGATTAGCATGAGAAATTAGATCATACCTTACGCACGATAAGAGTAACGAAGAAATTGAAGTTTTCCTAAAACACTTTGTAGCCTCCTTCTTATTAGATGTGGTGCACTTCACACCCATGAAAAGGACTCCACTTAGTGCGGCTTTTCAGACATCCTATGACTCTTAAACATAGTGTTCTGATACCAAGTTTGTCACCCCCAAGGTTACCCCTGGACGTGGACACGTGACGTAGGATCATGAGTGACCCAAAGCTAACCCCGATGGCATAGTCATAAGCATACTAAAGATAAACTGAAACAATAAAACTCTGCTGAAGCTAAATCATGTGAAAATCTGAAATGATGGGGAATATACTAAATCTGAATATATGACAACTGAGAGTTTGAATACAAATGGTAAGTCAAACTCTAAGACTAAAGTTGAAACTAACTATGTCTGAAATAAAGCCTCTACTCCATAGAAATGTTGGTATATGCCCCAGCTAGGTCTAGCAAAACTGAAACTAAAACTAAAAGCGATAAAGTAATCATGTCACTAGTCCTTGAAGAATGAGGACTCACCACAAGAAGATGTAGCGCATTGTATGATTCTGTACTTGAAATGTACTGAGCATGTAGGATAGAATAAAACTGAATAATAACATCACTGAACAATCAATAGTATAATCTGAACATGATAAAGATACTGAAAGTATCGTACACGACTACACTGAATGCAATGATCAAGTTTATAATATGCTTAGACTGAATACTGAACTATATTGATAACATGGTTACTGCAATAGAATCTGACTGAACTGTAGGGGTCTCCTAATAATCGACATAAAACCACATGAGCTAAATGTGGAGTTTGATGTATAAGTTCCATCGAGAGGACCCAATATATCCTGCCAAAGGTATAGAGGCATGCTTGCGTGATCACTAAAATGATGCCCACAGAGGGGACTTACAACTTACGGGGGCACGTAGTTCTGGGACTTGAGGGTGACTGACCCTAGTCCACTCGATATTAAGCTTCCCATATAATTTTGTAATTAACACTTTATAGCTGAATCTCTGTAATACTGGATAGCTCAAACTGACCTGCTAACTGAAAATGCAACATTAATATACTGATAATGAAACATTCAAAAACTGAGGCATGTATATTTGAAATATCTAACCTAGCATGTGTAATTCATGAACTAAAAGAACTACATAGCTAGGGTTCTGAATTTATTAAAGGATCTACACCAAAAGTTACCGAATTCATGATAATCTGACTTGGATCATTCTAACACCTAAAAACCCAAAAATTCTAACATTCAATAAACCCTAGGTCTAGATAATATTAATGGGAATCAAGATTCTGACCAAAATCTAAGGACCGAATGGGTGAAAGGAACCCATTAGTGAAATGCCATATACCTGGTGACAATTTCCACGAAGAAATCTTTTGATTTTGGAGCTGGAACTGATGGAACCTTGTTGCGTTCTTGAACTAGGGTTCTTAACCTCTTCATCCTCTTACGCTCTAATTTTTCTAAGTTTTGATAAATGATCTGACTTAGGTAAGTTCTAGTTATGTTTCTAGGCTAAAACTGATCAAATCCACGTAGTTTAGGGTTTAAACGACGTAGTTTAAGGGTCTAACGCAAAAGGAAAAGACCGAAAGACCCCTGACTTAAAACTTGTCGGGGTCACCGATGGACGGGACTGACAGACCGTCGATTGACGGTCCGTGCTGGTCAATTGTCAGTCGTGACTGGGGGCTAAAATTGGGGGGTTTGATCCACGGTCTATGACCTGACCTACGGTCCGTGGGTTCGGCCATGGGTCAACAGTTAGCCATTTTTTTGTGGCTGAGTTTGGGGGGTTGCCGATGCAAACACGGACCACAAGCACACCTTACGGTCCGTGGGTGGCAACCATGGGTTGCACCGATAATTTTTGGAAATTTGCTTTGAGTCTGTTTTCGGATACGGGGTGTTACAAATTTGAGCATACATAAGCATCACATTAAAAGAAACGTTTAAGAACAGTTTATTGAATCTCAAATCTTTGCTGAATATACTTAGTATGAAACATAAGTTTTAAATTAAATATCTGAAACTGAAAGACTCTCCAAAACTATCTATCTATGATGCCTCTACTATTAAGAAAGGATGTCGGGACAAGACCCACTACACCTCAAAACTACTAACTGGAAAGTAACTGTGAAGTCCTCCGAAATACAAGGAGGCTCACCAAAGCTAATTGGAGTGTAGTGTGATATCAACGAAGCGTCTGCTGATAATCATGAACACCTATATATGCATCATCAAAGGATGCAAGTCAAATGACATCAGTTCATGAAATGTACGAGTATGTAATATGGCTGAGTAAATAAATAACTGAATTGAATGACTGAAAGAACTCAACTAAATCAATACATGAACATGAAGTTAAAACCATTTAAGCTTTACAATAACGTATACAATGAAAGCAATATGAAAATAATATACTTTACTTGTGGAGAGTTTTTCTAACCAACAACCATTACCATAAGCCTAGCAATGATACAACATTTCTCCTCACGTTGCCAGTGTCATTCTATACTTTGCCGGGGTATAGGATGATATCGTGACTATGGATCCATCTAATTGGCCTTCTCAGAGGCAGTGAAAAGTCGCATGAAGAATCAATGCTATCCTATCCTACGTTGGCTAAGTTTTATGGGACTTTCGAATAATAAAAGACTCTAACCCAACTCGGTGCTCAATACTATTCCCAAAATAATTAAAATAACTTCGTGCTCAATTCACCCATTACAAAGAATGGACTTCTTACATTACTAGAAACAGTTTTCAAAACATGAGACATGTTTACCTTCTTGAAAACATGCACTTATGAACTTATTTTTCAAGTCCAATAATTAACATAGGTACATATGCATATTTATATATATGAATAAAAAAACATTAGAAACTCTGAAGTCTTTATGAAATAGAATATTTTAACTTTTTTTCAAAACTCATCTTTACTTCCTATAAAATTTAGTTTAAAACTCATGTGTTGGCTTTGAAAAACTTCTCAAGATTTATAACTTAAAATACGCTTCATGCTGAATTATAGACATGAACAAATCAACTCAAGGACCTCAGTAAAAATATAGAAACTCAATACTTAGGAATAGAATTTCAAAAGAATCAGAAAATCAAGAACTCAAAATCAACTTATTTCAAGAATACTCAAATCTAGGGATAGAATCGTAGATTACTCTTTTACTAATTTGAAAGTAGATTTAGGGAGTGAGGGCGAACTACTCCAACACTATGATAGCCTTAAATACCTTGAAGAACAAGGTTCTTGAAGAGTCTTGAAGAATCTTGAAGGAGAACTTGATTAGAAGCCTTGAAACTCTAGCTTGTAGGTTAAAAATCAAGAAAACCTTTCTTGAGATTCTTGAATTAGTTTTTTGAAATCTCTATTGCCAAGATTTATGATTTTCATTGGTGATTCATAATTGTATGGAGAAATTTGAGATGGAAAGAATGGAATTCTTGGATAAAAACTTACCTTGAAGAAGAATCTTGAATGGAGTCTTCTACTTTGATTTTTCCTTAGGATTTTGCCTTAGGGTTAGAGAGAAGAGAATGATGGATTAAAATATGGAAATAGGATTGTTTAGGGCTTTATAGGAGTTAAGAAATCCATTTTTAAGGTTTTCCTAGTGGTATAAAGAGAAGAAAATTACCTTATTTAGAATTTTTTCCGCGGCTAAAATGGAACTGGACTACATCAATTACTAAATGGTCATAACTTTTTACACCAAATTGGATTGACGCGAAATTGATGGCGTTGAAAAGATGATTCAAATACCTTCAATTTGTTAGGTTATGTGTAATATAACTCTTTATATTCTAAGAGATATGGTCGTTTGAAGCTGACACAAGTAGAATCTTACATCAAACTTAATCGATAAGGAAATTTTCAACTCTACTTTGTGTTAGGAGTTTTTAGTGTCCTTAATTCATATCCAAATCATTCCCACATTAAAGAATTTACCTTTACACATATGATCAATTTAAGAATCACGCGATATGACCTTACAAGTAAATGAAGAATGGTTCGAGTCTTAACTTAGATATTTTCAGGGTCTTACATTGGTGGGCAAGTAAGAATGGAAACCTTTTAACTTTTTCTAGGTTAGGGGAATATCTACTTATAGAGATTCTTCTCAATCCAAAAGGGAGTAGAAAACCTAGTTTTTCTAGAAAATCAGAAAAACCCACATTATTCTTCTTTTTTCCATAAAAATAGGATTTTGAGTTCTAGTTAAATATGGAACAATAGAATTAATTACTGAAACTTCCTATTATGGAAATAATTTCAAATAGTTAATTTGAATTTTATTTTTATCATATTAAATTACAAATCATTCCACTAGAAATTCGTAATTGCACTCCTCTATTTATATTTCGAAATTCCCATTAAACACTTATGTAATTCCCCATGTTAAGATTACAGATACTAATCAATAAATTATATTACTGACCAATTTAATTCAATGATTATTTTCCTTTAGAGTACTTCTTAACTTATTTCATGTCTCAGATTCAAAAATCTTCTTGCAAGGTTTGACACGATGAAAACTTTTAAGCTTCTCTAAAAGGCATATCATCAATCTCTATTTCGAGACATGGATTACATCAACTAACTTATTATTTCACCAATACATATTATTATCATCCAATCTACCAGGCATATTGACCCATCTCAGAATCTCACCTTTTAATAAATCAAAACGATAACTAATATACACAAATTATAGTTATATCAGGATTAAGAATATAAGTACATTTAACAGTTTAGATAATATTCTTTTGTCAGTTAGTTTAAAACAACTATCTCTACTCGGTCCCCTTAAATACATACAAAATGCACTAACACGAGAAGTTAGAACCATACCATTTCCATAATCCAGATAAATTGTATATAATGTTGTGCTTCAATCATACCGATGGCATGTCAAATTTTCATCCTAGATTGTAACAAAAAACTTTATACTTATAAGAACCGATGATTTAATCCTCTGTGTGTAAGCTAAAACTTTATACACTAAATCATCTAATATATAAGTAAATAGGCATCATAAACGAATATATGATCTATTAAAACTGAATAAATAATTATTTTATAATAAATATTATATCTAAACATATGATTAAGAGTATATATATCCCAACAAATGTTTGTTTCTTTAGTAACTAATTTTTCAATCATCTTAAATGTCATCTTCGTTGCTTATCACCGCCTTTTTCAGTTTTAGGTGAAATATATTGTATTCCAATTCATTGTGAGTATGTGAACTTGTAACATGCAATTCTTACAATGCTCTGGAAGCATATTGTATTATATATTGGCATTATTGTTGCGTTTTCATCTTCAATTTTCATTTTGAGAACATTACATAGGTTTGTAATTAAATCTTCTTGCACCATTAAGTTTACTTTTACTATTGATTGTCATGTCCAAATGAAGAGGTTGGGGAATGAACTCTAGGTCATGGCCGCTGTAGTTTTTTCTTTCAATTCTAAATCTTAAATCTTAAATCAACAGTCTCGTTTGGTATGACATGCCATCTTTGACATTATGGGTGTGTTTGGTATGAAGGAAAATGTTTTTCCGGAAAACAAGTAGATTTTTTACTTATCTTCTCATGTTTGGTTGGTGAGTAGAAAATATTATTTAGTGTTTGATTTATGAACGAAAAATATTTTTGATAAAAATATCTTTTATTTTTACTAGAGAGTAGAAAATAATTTTTGAAATTGAAAAATATTTTTTTTAAATAAACCTTTTTTTAGGGGGAGTTGGGTGGGGCTGCCGCAAGAGGGGGGGGGGATTTGAAATAGAAGATATTTTTTAAAAATAAACTTAATTTTTTTTGGAGGGGGTGGGGGGCTGGTAGGGGGTTTATGGGGTGGGAAGGGGGGTTGCGGGTAGGGGTGGGGTGAAAAATAAAAATTTGAAATTAAATAATTTTTAAACAGAAACTTAAATTTTTTTGGAGGGGGGTGCGGGGCTAATGGGAGGGGGAGGGGGTTGCGGGTAAGGGTGGGTGGGGTGAAAAAATAAAAATTAAAAATTGGAAATATTTTTTTAAAACATACTTTAAATTATTTTTTTAGGGGGGGAGAGGGGGCTGGTGGGGGGGGTAGTGGTGAGGGTGGGTTGAAAAAATTTGAAGTTGAAAATATTTTTTAAAAACAAACTTAAAATTCTTTTTTTGGAGGGGGTTGGGGGCTGGTAGGGGGATGATGGGAGAGGGGTGGTTGAGGTTCGGGTGAAAAATAAAAATTTGAAATTGGAAATATTTTTTAACACAAACTATAATTTTTTGGGGGGATCCGAGGGGGGGGGGTTAGGGGTTGAGTGAAAAAATAAAAATTGAAGTTGAAAATATTTTTTAAAAACAAACTTAAAATTCTATTTTTAGGGGGGGGG
>JAJOOS010018399.1:0-16554 GCA_029582725.1 Solanum chiquidenum | reverse complement strand
GTTAGACCCATTTCCCACTCAATTTGACCCCCTGAATAAGAATATGAAGTCGAATTTCCGAAATCATGCACGGGTTTTGAGATATATGGAAATTACCATTATAGGTGTTTCCGAAGCACATTTTCGGGCATTTTTTGGGTCGTTTCAATAAACAAACCTCAGTTCTTTAGCACACAAACAGTCCAACAAAACTCCACGAGTCAAACCGTAGACCAAGCATCATATCAAAGTCTTCAACTTGTATACAAGGATATACAACCTTAAAAAATGAATTCAATAACTTATTTACTTTCTAGCAGCTCAATAATGACGACGTAAAAATAGGGTTATCTTCACAAGTAAGCCTAGCCTGTACAAATACGACTATGCTCCCAGAACAGTAAATTCTGGCCATCCTAGTGCCTCATGTCGCAACTAAGATTTGAAATGGTAAATGGAAAAAATGGACTGTATACTCTTCATGAAAGATGTAGGTACCTCTCTTAAGGTTTCAAACAACCAAGAATCACCGCAAAATGTATTTTGGATCAAAAGATATATTCAAAACACTAAAAGTCGTCCATACAGGATTTCAAACTTCAGAATCTAGACAGAACTTGTCCTATGATGCGTCCCATATTTTGAATCCATAACAACCAAAGAGTTTAACATCAACATAAGAGTTGTACAAATACGAATTATATTCCCAAATAATACTTATTCACAGTAAACAAAGTTCTACAGAACGAGATATGCTTAATCTACTAAACGCTACCCAGCTCAAAAACAGGTTTTACTACTTACCAAAGAGAAGAGTGTAACCAGCCAAAAGCACCAAGATTTTCTCTTGTGATCTTGAAGAACAACAGGTTAGATAATGTTCTAAGGGACTTATACTTCAGCTGAGACGAATTTCCTAAGAGGAGGTGTCAAACTATAGTAGCACAAGAGGTGCTTATCATATACACAGTTGTCCCTAAAAGTTGGCTGCCCAAATAATTGTGTGCTGCCCAATTGCATACATATACACCTATATATATATATATATATATATCCTTCACCTCTTTTTTAAAACAATACATATTTTTAATTAAAACATTACGCAAATACCCCCATGCAAAACATTAAATTACGATGACAATTATTTTAAGCAAGGTTGCAAATATAACATTATTTCAAGTTCCCAAACTGAGAATAAAACATATTGTAGTAATTAAGCAGTGGTTTATCGACTTGCGACATCTTGTTAGCATTTTCAGGGTGTTACACTTTGGGACCAACTTTCCATAGGCTAAGTAGAATTCCTGGACCCAGGAATGAATGTAAGGGCCCCGTGTCCCAGTGAACTGCTCCAACTCATGATATATGAGTGTGTCAAGCACCTCAGCGTGCTTGCCTTCCAAACCCTCCACAAATAGTAAATTTTCTTCTATAATGATTCGTAAACAATTGCATTTTAATCTGTTCAGCAATTTGGGTGGATGTGGAGCTACGGGGAGTGCAGGGCCCACTGGAGGTGATGCTGGAGTTGGCACTGATTCAGTAGTCGAGGGAGTGGCAGCTGAAGGGGTTCCGGTAGATGTGGGCTGAGCTCTAGCCCTGAGGTCATTCCTTCGATTCATCAAAGGTTGCTCATCCTCCGGCTCAGAAAAAGCTGGTTCAACATTTATACCCTTCCTACCTGTGTGCTTTTTTCGTTTGCCTTTATCTCCCGGTTAGAGGTCATCTTTTTTTCTCTTTGGAAGGTTAGATCATCCTTAAACTCAGGCACAGTGACTCTCTCTGCAGATAGACTCGCCGACCAAGTCAGCGAGTCACCAAACCAATTCAGTGAACTAAATCGGGCTCGCCGATGGTTTGGCTAAACAATTAAGGCACGCCGGCGATAAGAGAGTCATTTTGGTGAATCATCAACTGCTTTCGGGGAGCAAGGGTATGTTCGTCGAAAGTTACAGTGCATAGGGGTCTGAGGGGTAGCATACAGAGGGCGATCAAGAGTACTTTCGACGAGTCGCCGTGTGCGTTCGGCGATCCATGGCTTCACGTTGAAAGTTACAGTCTCATCCAATTTGACCTGATATTAAGGGCGAGATGGAGACATTGGGCGAACCGCCGAACGATTCGGTGAGCTCGACCCAGCTCGCTAAATGGTCCAACGTGCCCATTTTCAATCCATCTTCTCGAATTCGATCCCGCAAACCCCAAAAGCAAAATCAAAGCATGCACTAACAAAATTCGAACAAGACCCATACTACCTATCACCTCGGAATACTCAGATTTCTCCCGGACTTGCCGCATTTGGCCATTTGATGATATTTGCTCTTAAGCGCGATGTCACCCTCTCTATCATTGAGAAATTTTTTGACATTTAGCACAAACATTGGCTACTCAAACTTCACCCAATCAATCAAAACAACATGCAATCATGACCCAACTCATTAAAAAGGACAAAGATTACTAGCATTCGACAATCAGACAACACATGTAAGATTTTCAAATTAAAATAGACATGCAATCATTCTAATCCTATCAGAGAGGCCCAACACATATCACTAAGAGAAAATTATTTCAAATGAGTACAAAATTTTCAAATATAAATATGGGAAAAGGAAATCAACCTTCAATGTTGATTAAATTTGATTTGAAAAGCTAGGCGGCAAAGTATTCCAATTCCTAGCACAATTCCCAAACTAAAATGCTAAATTAATGCTAAATTGAAGAAGATGCTACCTTAGTGCGAGTTTAGGAGATTTGTGAGCGAGGGAAAGTGAAGAAGTTTAAGTTTTAAATCTTTTGGCCATTATAAACCATCCAGTTCGCGCTAGTTCGGCGGCATTAGTTGCGATCGCCAATCCACTCGACGAATCACCGAGTGGTCCCTTGTCCTGCCGATTGTTACAGACTTGTCAATTTTTTGGGATCAAGATGGTGGTCTAAGTCGATACTGCCGACCTGGTCGGTGATGCGCCGAACTGTTTCTCAATGTCGTCGAATTATACAGGCTCTAATTTAAAATTGAGTTGAGCAAAATGGTGGGTCAGGTCGGGCACGCCGACCTGTTTGGTGGTACGCCGACTGACCATTTTCTTGCCAATCTGTATTTTTTACCACTTTCCTCATTCAAACCTGCACCACTAACACTCCATTATTTATAAAAGAAAATTTAAGCATTTAAAACCTTGGGTTGCCTCCCAAGAAGCGCCTTATTTAACATTGTGGCTCAACGTGAGTCCTTACTCACTCCCTATTGGTTGGGTTGGCCCTAGTGTTACTAGGTAACCCCAGTAGTTCGTTTGAGTGAAGAGGAGGCACCATATAATTCAAGAATGTCCTGATCAGCTGGATCGATCTAGAATGAGCCAACCATTTGATTCAACACTTCAATGCTCTCCTTCATTTCTTCCAACATTTGATCTTGTTCGGTGATCTTTTGGAGAATGATTTGGAGTGTGTTCTCGACACAGTTGTTCTCCTTGCATCTAGATTGCTTCCTCTCGTGAGGAGGTATGTACCTCCCTTGACTCTTGCACTGGTTTTCCACCTCTGTTATTTTGGTGGCCAACTCGTGCAACTGAGTTACCAGTGCGGGTAATGTGAAGTTCCTCTCGACTTCTTGCTTTATCTCAGCCAAGTTGCCACTATTTCCCTTAGCCATGATCAGGGAACCTGCCTACACCAACAAATTTAAAGAAAAACAAAACTAAAAATAGGGTTAGTAAACTACAACTAAGAGGAACAAAAATTCTACTAATCTAAGAATTCTCAAGTAACACCACTCCCCGGCAGCGGCGCCATTTTGATGTTTGCGTAATCAATGACACAACTTCCAATGCAAGTGTCTACGATTGTGCAATAGTGTAATAACCCAACCAAGGGTTGGGGTCGAGTCCCAGGGGATTGGTTTCGAGAATTAATAGAAAAATAAAATTTAGTTCTAACTAGTCGTAGCTAAAGACATTAATGATTAAAAACATTATAAATTAAAGGGGGACACAAAAGTGTCAAATATCGATTTGGGGTTTTTGTCACAAGTATAGCAAAAACAGTAGAAATAACACAGAAATCTATGAATGAGAGGGGATTCTTGGGATGTGACCGAAATACGGGTTAATCTAAATTGTTAGGTACATGCTTTTGATAGAGAATTTATAGAGTAATAGTGACTAGGCTAAGCTATACATGGGAATAAATTCTCTCTTGAGCAACTTATCCCGTTTCAAATGGGTTCTTCTCGGACACCCACTTGCCGCATGAAGACCAACCTACGCCTTACCCCACTCACTCTCTCGAGCTGAGTGTTAGGATATGGGACTAGGGTGTAACACCCCAAAAAAAAATTGAACTATGACTCTAACCCTTATTTGTAGTGAGTAAGATTTTTGCAAGCAATTTAAAATTTCTTGAGTGTTAAGGTCACTAGACGTAGCACATTGAGTTTCAAAAAGAATCGAATTGGAAATAGCAAAATCTAAAATTTTGCAAGTTAAGCTAAGTATGAGTTTTGGGTCGACTTCAAACGACCATAACTCTTAGATCAGGATGATTTAGGTGTGCTACCAGATACTGAAATGCATTTGGATAACATCCTTTTTTCGATTGGGTATAGCTTTAGGAAAGGTTTTCGAATTATCTTTCCAACGCCACCGAGTTTGCTCAATTCTGAGCTCTGAGTAAGAAGTTATGACGGATTTACTAACGTCGTGCAAACCTGGCAGCATCTCCACGATAGCTCCACGACGCGGAGCCAACACGAACCTCACTGCCTGGTGAAAAATAATCTGACTCCCAACTCGTCTTATTTATTTATTTAGGGGTATTTTAGTCCTAAAAATCCTTAGGAGGTCATCTAAATTGCCCTAAACGTGTAGAAAACCAATTTTTCATAAATCAAACCCTCTCATCCACTCCAAAAAGTCTACACTCAAGGGATTCAAGAAAACGCAAAGGCTAGGGTTCATCTTTCAAGATTTTTCTTCAAGTTCTTCAAGAATATGATTCTTTCAAGTATGAAAGCTTCCATAGTGTTGGGTTTGTTCACCCACATGCCAATCATGTTAATTTCAGCTTTAAATTAGTTCTAAAAGTTGAAGCTTTGATGTTCTTGTTATGTATTCATGAATTTGCTTTCGTTCTTGAATTGGGCTGAGATTGAGGAGTTCTTGAGGTTAATGTGTTGATTTATATAGTGGTTAGAGTTAGATTCTAGTGTACATGTGTTGGGTATCTAAATCTAAAGAGAGATTGAGCAAAAGAATAGAATTTAGGCGAATTGGGGTTAGAAAACAAAAAAGAAACGAAATTTGGAGGAGCTGGTGCGTCGCGGGGCAGGTCTGTGGGCATTTCTGTTTCGCATCACGGAGCTAACACGAGGTGTTCTGCCTCAAAAGACATTTTCGAAACCAAATTTTAAAAGCCTCTCCACATCGCGGACCCACTCTCAAATATTGATTTTCAGTCTTTTCTCATGTTTAGCTATCTAAAATCAATCCTAAACATCATGAGATCTTTGCTATCACAAATCACAACCTTGAATCCATAATTCAAATTCAAGGTGGAGTTAAGAGTTAAGTTTTGAGAATTCTTTAGAACATTCTAAGAAAGTCCTTTTAAGTAGTTTTGAGGAGTCTTCTACAATCTCTAATAACTTGTTTTAATACTCGAGCAAGCGAGTATGAGTGAGGAGAATGTATTCATGAGTCTACGTTATCATTACAAGATCCTTCATACCATAAAGCATAACTCTTGAATTCATAATTCGCATTCAGGAGAGAGTTAAGAGTAGAGTTCAAGAAAGCCTTTGAGTTAAATTGTGAATCCTTTGAGATCAACTATTGATTTGAACTAAGTTTTGAGGAAGTAAGTAAGAGAATGAGAAGAGTTGTATACATGAGTTCCATGTAGTTATGTAGACCTTCGAGTCGAGTCGTTCATGCCCATAAATTCCGCATCGACTCCATAAATTTGAGTATCATGGAGAGGAGTAGTATCTTCAAGTTCTAAGTCTTGAGTATTGAGTTCCTTATTCCCTTTGAGATTATAATTCTAATCATGGGACTATTGCATGTTACCCATGAAGTCTTTGAGTTGAATTGTTCATGCTCATAATTCTGCATGAACACTATAAGTCGAACAGTCTTGAGATGAGTAGTATCATTGAAGTTCTTGAGTTCCGAGTATTGAGTTCTATCTATGGTTATTGACAACCTTGCATTGAGTCATTCACGTCCATAATTCGGTATGAACCATATTTTAAGAAGTCTTTTACAAATATTTTAACTTTATTTTAAGACTTAAGTTTTGAGTTCAGTAAAGAGTAAAGTTGAAGTTCTTTTCTTCAAAAGTATATGGGGACTATGTATTCCCAAAAGAGTTAAAATTGTTTTCACATTTAAATAAGAATGGAGACTGAGATTTCCAAAGAGCCTTCGGGCTAGTTTTCAGAAAAGAGTAATCGCTTTCTAAATGAAGCAAGAGAGGAAACTGAGATTTTCAAGATTGCCTTTGAGCTAAGTTTTGAGCACTAATCTCAAATCATAGAAGAAGTATGTTTTTTTTAAAACATAAGAGCTAGTATATTTTGGGAGTAGTATTGAGCACCGAATTGGGGGCGAGCATGAGTTCAGATAACTCACGTCTCCATAAACCCATGTAGCCACCATGGTTAGAAAAGGGTCATCCTTTTTATATGAACCTTTTTCGCAATAGACTAGTGGATCCACTTAGTAGTTCAGGTTCTATACCGATGGGAAGGTATAGGACGGTACTTGGCAACGTGAGGTAAAATGTTGGACCATCACTTAGGCTCATAGTGATGGTTGTTGGTTAGAGAAACTCCCACAAAAATTATTTTTACTTTATTATATGAGTAAAGTTGAGTTTGTTATTGCATTTTCTTTAACGAACTAAGTTGTTTTCCACTATTTTAAAAGCTTTCATTATATTGCATGTGTATTGTTGCTTTATATTAAGTTGAGTATCCAGAGTTGAGTATCCAAAGTTGAGTATCCAGAGTTGAGTACCCAGAGTTTAATATCATATCTTTGAGTCGACTATCATATCCTTGAGTTGAGTATCTAATCTATGAGTTAAGTATATTATCCTTGAGTACTTATGAGTTGAGTAAGTTTGAGTAGTTTGGAGTATTCCTTGAGTTGAGTAAGATTGAAAAGAGGTAAGTATGTTTCCTTTTTATCAAGTTTCAAGTTTATGTTTATGCTTTAGAATTCCTCTTACATGCTCGTACATTCCACGTACTGAGCCATTTGGCCTGCATCTTCTCATGATGCAGACACAGGTATTCAGGATCATCAGTAGGAGCTTCGTTGATACGTCAGAGAGTTCAGTTAGCTATGGTGAGCCTCCTTGCTTCTGGAGGATTTCATTTACTTTTCAGTTCAGTCAGGATGTCTGGGACTTGTCTCGACCTCCATCTTTAACAGTTAGAGGATTCATATATAGTCAGTATAGTTGAGAAGTCTGTATTATTTATTTATTTTATTAAATATTTCAAAGACTTAAGTTGCCAATTTTGGGGCGAGTTGTATATATTTTATTATTCAGAGTTTTCATTTGAGTTAAAGTTTGAATTTAAGTTTTATGAACTTTTATTTCAGTTTTTAAGATTTGTATGCTTGAATCAGTTTTTCGCTTGTAGTCAACCAGGATGAGGGTTCACTTGGGCACCAGCAATGGTCTTCGAGTGTCGGCCACGTCCAGGGTGTAGGCTCGGGTCGTGACATAGGGTTCACTCTCTCGAGCTGAACCTCATGTCGACCCACTCCTTAGGGCATCAATCTAGTAGTCTTGGTTTCGCGACCTCTCTCTCGAACAAGACAAAAACACATAAATAAATTTATATTTAAAACTACAAATTTGTTAAATTCATCCACAACTACTAGACGAAATCACCATTAAACTACATCTAATCTATCAGAGAGCAAGACCCAACAACAATCTTAACCCATATTCGCTAAATCACACCCCAAGAAATGGGGCATTTAGTCACACATCAAGAGATATAAATTTATACCTAAATGAGCTTGCATTCAAGTGGGTATGAAGATTTAAGTCTTGTTACAAGCCAAGAATGAAGAATCCAAGAGACCCAAGTCCAAACCCTTGGAAATGAAACCCTCTTCTTCTTCAAGTTTCCAAAACCCTCTCAAACTCAGAGCAAAAATAAAATGTACTAAAACAATATTAATTGTTTCTATACTGAAAACCTCATACTAAGCTATAACTCTCAACGAGTATTTATAGTTTTCAAAATTTGTGTTGCAGCGGATCATTCGGCGACATTAGTCGGAATTGCCAATCAACTTGGCGATTCTCCCTTTGGTGTAGTTCATCACCGTCTTGCATCATCCTTCGACATCGTCGTGCTCTGGTTCATTGGGTGACATAGTACTACTTCGCAGAAATTTTCGGCTATGCGCCAACTGCTCCCTTTTTCTGCCGACTCGATCCTTTCTTTCAAGGCTCAGCACACTGGAACAAAAGGCGAAGTGAGACCCTTCAGCGACTTGCCTAGTGGACTCGGCGATCCTTAGGCCTTCATTTTCTTGTTCTTTTCAGTCTTTTCGTTCCTTTTTGTGAAGTAGTGTCCATGCTTTCCTTCAAACTTCAAATACTTGAAACTTAAGGGTTTTCATCAGATATTGAGATAAAATAAGCATTTGAGGACACAATTTCTATTAAAATATAGCCCTAAATGAGTCCAATTTGTGGACTCATAAACTTACTTGATTCGTGTTGGTTTGTCGGATTGTAACTATTGGACTGTGATTATTGAGCCTTATGAGTTGTGTAGTGTAGAACTGTTAGGCTGGACTGATTTATATCCAAGTTGTAGTTTGAGGAGTTTTGGTTGAGATGAAAGGAGTATTCAATTTCTATCTAGGTTACCTTGTTTATAAGGTTGCTTGATGGTATTATGTTGTTGGTACTCACTCCTTGCTTATACACGTGTGTAGGTGTTATTTTTAGTTTTGATGATTTGACAGACAACGGGATCTTGTAAGGGGAGTTGATCCCTTGGTTCTACGCAAAAAAATGACAGCCGAAAAAAGTATAGAAGTTTGGTGCACGGCTCTCGAGTGTGACAGAATTCTCGGCCAATAGCAAGCCTCCAAGGCTGTGACTATTATTTTATAAGGTTCCTTCCAAGAGACACAACCTTAGTTTTTGAATTCCTGAAATTCTCAAGAATCCAAGCAAAAACCACTCCGCCGAAAAGTATATTCCTCAAGAGTAACATGGACCTGTTAGAGCTGCATGTGTCTTAGTTTTGTTAAGATTTATACTTCAGCACTTATCTTGTAAATCTATTCTTGTGCTATAGAGGAATTAGATCTTGTTTCGTTCCAATAAAAGTCTAAGTCAGTTAGGGTTAACTGGGTTAGTGGGCAACATTGTTGCTGCTTAGTCAAAGTTTAAATCATCTAGAGTTAGGTGGTTTAGTGGGCAACCTTGTTGTTGCTTAGTTGAAGTCTAAATCATCTAGAGTTAGGTGACTTAGTGGGCAATAGAGTTATTGCTTAGTTGCTTTCTTTGTAGTAGAGTTGTTACATTGAGGGGGAAGGGATTTAGAGGTAAATTCCTAGGTTGCAAGAAGTTGTAATCTGAATCGTTGCTCCGTTTGAGTGAAATGGAGTTGGGTTGAAATCTTGTGAGGATAGGTCGTGGTTTTCACCACCCTTGAGCAAGAGGGTTTCCACGTAAACTGATTGTGTTGATTATTTTATCGCTTGTTCCTGCATTACTGTTCTTGTTGTGTCAAGGGACCTGGTTTATTGACTGATAGTGGACGCATACATATTTATAATTGGTATCAGAGCAGGGGCTCTCTATCTGGTTAACACCAAGATAAATTCATGTGGAAGAATGGTTGCTCCACTTAACTTGGAAGAAGGACAATCATTGACCAGGCCACCTCGTTTCAATGGCCAGTTCTATAGTTGGTGAAAAACAAGGATGCATGACTTTCTAATGGTTGAGGACAGTGAGATGTGGGACATAGTGCTGGATGGTCCCTTTATTCCTACTATGGGACTGAAGGATGGAGAAATCACAAGAGTTATTCTTTTAATATACTCTTTTTAAAAAAACTTTTGAAACTTATAAATTTGTTTAGTCTTAATTTTGTCAAAATTAAATTAATTAACCAATAAAAATATAGGAAATAAATTGATAAAGGATCCCCTTAGTTACTATTTTGTCCATTACTTCTCAATGGTACACTACTAAAAAACTGCCAAAAAGCGACAGACGAAAAAGCGACGGACGGCGTCGCTCCAAAAAGCGACACCAATTGCCACACCGTCCGTCGCTTTTAAATTAAAAAAAAAAAATATTTTACAAAAAGCGACGGACGACATCTCTTTAGTCCGTCACTTTTTCGTGAATTTTTGCGCCAAATGTATATATAATCAATAATTAATTATTTTATATAGGTAGCGACACAGTTCGTCACTTTTTATTAAAAATAATTATTTATAAATTAAAAAAATTCACGCCGTCCGTCGCTTTTTACTAATTTTAATTGTTTCATTATTTTTTAAAGAAGCGACGGACGACATATTTATGTCCGTCGCTTCTTGGTCAAAATATATGGTCAAATATTTTAAGAAAGCGACGGACAGTATCTCTTAGTCTGTCGCTTTTTGGTCAAAATGTTGGTCAACCTATTAAAAAGAAGCGACAGACAAAGAGACGGTGTCCGTCCCTTTCTTTAAAATATATGCATATATCAGACGCGATTTTCTCCATTTTCCTTCTCTTTCTTCTCTCTTCCTTTTCTCTAAAATCGCCGCCGACTCCGCTGCTACTGCCGCCGCCGCTGCTGCTATTGTCCCCGTCGCAACTGTTGCTGCCCTCCCTCTCCATTAATTTAAGGTTAGGGTTTCATCAAATTATTTTTTAATTTTTTCAATTTGTGGTGTATTTGATTTTGTTCATTAGTTATTGAATTTGTATTTTATTGAATGATTGATTGTGTTTGTTAGCAAATGAATTAGGGTTTTTTTTATTCAAGTACTAGTTTGAATTTGAAAATCTTTAATTTGATTGTGAATTGAGATTTTTGTAAATTTGATGATTATTAGCTAGTAAATTGTTAATTTGAAGTTAGAAGTTAGTATTAATGAAGTTTGAATATCATGAATATATAGGATGCATGTTTGAATGTCATGAATGAATGTCTGAGCATTTTTTTGAATAAGAACTTGAATATATATATATATATATATATATATAACTAATTGTTGGATTAGATGTTTATATATGACTAATTTTATAGATTAGAGATATGAACTTGAATTAATTAGAAAAAACTTGAACTTGAACTTGGAACTAATTTACTTAAATATATAACTAAGTTTAGAAACATATTAAATATAAACTTGAATTGAAAACTTGAACTTATTAAAACTTGAATATATATATATATATATATAAAACTAATTCTTGGATTTGAAGTTTATATTTAACTAATTTTAGAACTTTGATATGAACTTGAATATAACCAATTCATGGATTAGAAGTTTATATATAATTAAGTTTAGAAATTAGATATGAATTAACTTGAATTTAGAACTTGAACTAATTGAACTTAGAACTTGTAGTTTATATATAGGAAAAATTACTGAAATACACGTCTTATGTTTCCCTTATTTCCAATATCCCCTTCTATTTCTAAAAACCTCTAAAATCCCTTATTTCTTTAATGTATTCGAGATACATATTAATGTATCCGAGCCAATATTTAATGTATCCAAGCTACATATTATGCATCCGATTTATTTTATAATGTATCCGAGCTAGTTTTTAATGTATTCGAGCTACATATAATGTATCCGAGCTACATACTATGTATCTGAGATACTCTTTAATGTATCCGAGCTACATATTATGTATCCGGTTTGTGTTACTTTTTAAGGGATTAATGTAATTACAAACTAAAGAGGGATAGATTGTAATTTCATATTAAAACTATGTGATTCCTAAAATTTACCCTTATATATAACTAATAACTTTTATATGAACTTGAATTTAATTAGAACTTGAACTTGAATATAACTAATTTTTGATGACCTTAATTAAGTAGAACTTAATAATTAAACTTAATTAGAACTTGAACTTAGTTTGAAGTTAATAAATTAGAACTTTCAACTTAATTTGAACTTTGAATTAAGTACTTAAAATCTTATTGACCTTAGTATATTTGAACTTAATTAAAATTTTGAACGTAATTTATAATAACTTGAACTTAATTAGAATTAATATAATTAATTATTTAAAATCTTAAACTTTTTTTTAAAATTTATAAATTAATTAAGCTGCACTTTGTAGATCTTGAAATGTTGTATTCATGAACTAATTAATTAGATATACATATATATATATATATATATATATATATATATATATAATAAATATAATTATTAATTAATTATTATAAATATATATTAACAATTAATTAATGTAGTAAAATTAATATTAAATTTATTTTATAATATAATTGAATATCTATATTTTTGTAGATGGATCATCGTTTGTGGATGTATAATATGCATTATGAAACTGGTGCTGGTTTGAAACCTGAGTTTATTGGCAGTGTTAGAGATTTTATTGAACATACAATGACACTTGACATTTTCAAGAATAATGGATTGGTTAGGTGTCCTTATAGTGCATGTAGGTGCTTAATTTTTTTTGATCTAGATACAGTCATGGTTCATTTGTACCATAATGGATTTAAGCCTAGATATTTTGTATGGATTGATCATGGAGAAAGAGATGGATTGAATGGTATGTTTTATAATTTGATGCATGTGGATGAATATAATATGCTTGCACGACATGGACAAATTAGGGTTGAACATGATAGGGTTCATGAAATGATCAATGATGCTTTCAGGGTTCAAGGTGGGATGGAACCCGAACAATATTTTGATGAAGCTCCTAATGAAGAAGCACTACGCTTCTATGATCAATTAGAAGAGTCTAGTCGTCCACTATGTGAAGGGAGTCTGCATTCTGCCTTATCAGTTGCGGTTAAATTAATGAATATTAAATCTGATTTGAATGTTCCTAATGCGGCTATGGACTCAATGGTTGATCTTTTGGGTGAACTAGTTAATCCGGAGTTTAACATACCTAAGAACTTCTATCAGACAAAGCGTTTGGTTTCCAAGTTAGGATTGACGTATGATAGAATTCATTATTGTGTTAATGGCTGCATGTTGTTTTACAAGACTGATAGTGAATTAGAAAATTGTAAGTTTTATGGACATGCTCGTTATAAGAGGACTCCGACTGGAAAGATGGTCCTAGTTAAGGTGATGCATTATCTACCTCTTATTCCTAGGTTAAAGAGGTTGTATGCATCAATGAGGTCTGCCTCATATATGAGATGGCATCGTGAATATAGAAGGTTGTTGGGTGTCTTGTCTCATGCATCTGATGGTGAAGCATGGAGGCATTTTGATAATGTATATCCTAATTTTTCTAGTGAACCAAGAAATGTTAGATTGGGGTTGTGTGCAGCTTCACACCATTCTCTAACGCTGTTTTGCCTTATTCATGTTGGCCGGTATTTCTTACTTCATATAATCTTCCTCCTGAAATGTGCATGACCAGTCCCTACATCTTTCTAAGTTGTGTTATTCTAGGTCCTCGTAATCCAAAAAGTTTGATTTATGTCTATCTACAACCATTGATAGATGAGCTCAAACAATTGTGGTTTGAAAGCATTTTGACTTATGACATATCAACTAAGAAGAATTTCGTTATGCGTACTTCTTTAGTGTGGACTATTAATGATTTTCCTACATACGGGATGTTGTCAGGTTGGATGACAGCTGGAAAGCTAGCATGTCCGTATTGCATGGAAAACAGTAAGGCATTCACTTTAAAGCATGGAAGAAAAAATACATGGTTTGATTGTCATCGACAGTTCTTGCCAATGGACCATGAGTTTAGAAAGATGAAAAATGCATTTAGGAAAAATAAGATTGAAAGTGACCCCCCACCTCCATTACTCACAGGCCATCAAATTTGGGAGAGAGTTTTTCTATTACCTAAAGTTACAGAAGCTTCACCTTCTAGACTTCCTGGATATGATGTTGAACATTATTGGACCAAACAAAGCATATTTTGGGAGTTGCCGTATTGGAAGGACAATCTGCTACGAAATAATCTTGATGTGATGCACACTGAAAAAAATTATTTTGACAAGTTGCTTAACACAGGGATGGATGTTAAGGGTAAGACAAAAGACAATCCAAAAGCTAGAATGGACATAAAGGAATATTGTAGGAAAAAAGAGTTATGGCTGCATGAATTACAAAATGGTAAAATAGTTAAGCCCATAGCCAACTTTTCATTCACATTAAATGAGAAATGTGAAATTTTTGACTGGGTTAAAAATTTGAGGATGTCGAAGGGTTATGTTTCGAATTTAGGAAAGTCGGCAGCTATGAATGAAGGAAAATTGATAGGTATGAAAAGTCATGATTGTCATGTGTTCATGTAAACTTTAATTCCTATCGCTTTTAGCCATCTAACCGAAAGGATATGGAAACCAATAACAGAGATAAGTCTTCTTTTTAAAGATTTGTGTTCTGGAAAGTTGTTAGACAGTAGTTTAGACAGGATGGAGGAAAATATTCTTGTTATTACTACTAAGTTGGAGAAGATATTTCCATGTGGTTTCTTTGATGTGATGGAGGATCTTCCAATTCACCTTGTACAAGAGGCCCGCCTCAGAGGTCCGGTTCAAACAAGATGGATGTATCCATTTGAGAGGTATCCATTTGAAATATTCACAAAGTTATATATATTCACCAAGTATTTTATTAACATATATATATATATATACATGTAGAAAAATTTGCAATTCTAAGCAAACAATTAAGCAAAGGGGAAAGATCAAAGGATTAGTTGTTCAAGGTCATATTGGGAGAGAAACTGGTGATTTTTATTCTTATTACTTTGGTGAGGATGTGTCATGTAGTAGAAACAGGCCCAATCGCAATGATGAAGGTGACATTGATCCTTTATTTCCATCGATATCAATTTTTAATCAAAATGGTCGAGGATCTAAAAAGTGTGGAAAGCGAGGCTTCACTAATATGGAAATGCAATCAGCTGTGACACATATTTTGCTTAATGGTCCAGAGATTCAACCATATCTCAAGTAAGTGTTAAAAATATGTTATCAAATTACATACTAATATTTGTTCATTAACTAACGAAATACTTGAATGTTATCAAAAATATGTGATCAGCTTGTTCGTAAACACATGGGGTAATGAAGCCATCTATACAGAATTTTCCAAATGGCTAAAAAACTATGTAAGTTTGCAAGCTTACATTGAATCACTATGTATTTAATAATATATTCATTTTATACTAAATTGTATTACTTGAAATAACAATCACGTAGGTTTATGATGAATACTCAAGTGTCCAACATTTGCAATTAGTGAAAGAAATAGCACTTGGACCTGAATCTCAAGTACTGATAATGAATAAGTATTGTATCAATGGTTTTAAGTTTCAAACTGAAGAAGTTTCTAGGAACAAGAAAATAAATAATAGCGGTGTCTACATACAAGGTGATGTTGATGGTACTGGCCAAACTATTGAATATTATGGTGTCATTCATGAGATTATTGAAGTGAGGTATTCAGGTTGGCCTAAGAAGAAGATTGTATTATTTCGGTGTGAGTGGTTTGACCTATCCGATAGAGGCACAAAGGTGGACCATCAACATAATATAATTGAAGTTAAGCACACCAGGAAATACAAAAGTTATGATCCTTTTATTATTGCACAAAATGCTAAACAAGTGTATTACGCTCCATATACATTGCGTAGAGACAAAGCTGATTGGTGGGTTGTTATAAAAACTAAGTCTGTGGGAAGAATTGATATTGACAATGTCTTAGATGTGGCGTATCAAAATGATGTTGCAATTGTTCATCAACAAGTTCATGTTGAATTGGAAACCATACTACAACATCCTCAACATATATTAGAAGAAGTATCTGATGATGAGATTATGAATGTTGAGGAAGAAATATCCGAGAAGGAGGAAAATGAATCATTTGATTACGAAGAATGGGACGATAATGAAAATGAAATAATTGAGGAGGAAGAATGGGAGAAAGATGGAATTGAAACAAGCGAGGAGGAATAGTAGTAGAATGAAAGCTAGTATATATGTAAGTTAATTTATTTTACTAATTTTATTTAATTTGTGATTTTTATATATTATACATGTAAATTTGCATACAGATGTCATCAGACGGTGACGGTGATAGACGTTAGCCAGACTAATAAGGGTAAAAAGAAGAAGTCTAGGAGACCCATAGATAGATCTTGAGGATATTGTAGAATATATGTAACGACTCAGAAAAATTATAGGTTAAGCAAGAGCCTATGACTTTGTGTTGACTTTATAATGAGGTTCTATGAGGGGTTTTTATGTAATTTCGTTTTAATTGTGTTACATCCGACAATTTAAAATGAATATGAAGAAGCTTGAAATTGGAAGTAGTCACTTTTGGAAAA
>JAJOOS010018398.1:0-17789 GCA_029582725.1 Solanum chiquidenum | reverse complement strand
TCTTGGCCCCCGCTAAGTACTCATGTTTAGAGGTGGTGTTGGACAAGTTGTGTATTATGCTTGAGCTTGACTCATCTATGGTATTTATGTATCATTCCTTTTTTTGTTTCTCTTGCTCCCTTAGTCCCGATTTTCCCCTTGATTATGTTTATCGCTTATGGTCATTTTATTTGCTTCCGCGACCAAGGATGTGTTATGATACGCTTTGAGGCTTGTTTGGGGTTCCTTCGGGTTCCCCATTCGCCGGTCACGTCTAGGCCCTAGGCTTGGGTCGTGACATAAGGGTATAGGGTTTAGGGTTTTAAGGTTTAGTATTTAGAGTTTAGTATTTAGGGTTTAGTGTTTAGTGTTTAGAGTTTGGATTTATGGTTAAGGGTTTAGGGTTTAGGTTTATTTTAAGGGTTTAGGGTGGGTTAAGGGTTTAGGCTTTACGATTTAGAATTTAGGAATTATGGTTTAGGATTTAGAGTTTGTATTTAGAGTTTAGGGTTTAGGATTTAGGGTTTAGGGTTTTAAGATTAGTGTATAGGGTTTAGGGTTTAGGGTTTAAGTATTAGGATTTAGGGTTTAGGATTTAGAGTTTAGGAATTAAGGTTTAGAGTTTAGGGTTTACACTTTGGATTTAGAATTTAGAGTTTAGGGTTTAGGGTTTAGGGTTTAAAGTTTGGGTTTTTTGGTTAAGGGTATAGGGTTTAGGGTTTAGTTTTTAGGGTTTAGGGTATATGGTTTAGGGTTTTGGGTTTAAGGTTTAGGGTTTAAATTTTAGGGTTTAGAGTTTGGATTTAGTGTTTAGTATTTAGGGTTTAGAATTTTAGGGTTTAGGGTTTAGGGTTAAGGGTTTAGGGTTAAGGGTTTAGGGTTTAGGGATTAGGGTTTAGGGTTTAGTGTTTAGAGTTTAGCATTTAGATTTTAGGATTTAGGGTTTAGGGTTTAGGATTTAGAGTTTGGATTTGTGGTTTAGGGTTGAGGGTGTAGGGTGTAGGGTGTAGGGTTTAAGGTTAGGGTTCAGTGTTTAGCATTTACGGCTTAGGGTTTAGGGTTTAGGGTTTTGGGTTTAGGCTTTATGGTATAATGTTTAGGGTTTAGGTTTTCGGGTTTAGGGTTTAGGGTTTATAGTTTAGGATTTAGGGTTTAGGGTTTAGAATTTAGGTTTAGGGTTTAGGGTTTAGAATTTAGGTTTTGGGTTTTGGGTTTAAGGTTTAGTGTTTAGGGTTTAGGGTTTTGAGTTTAGGGTTTAGCGTTTGAATTTAGGGTTAATGGTTTAGTTTTTAGAGTTTTGATTTAGGGTTTAGGGTTATGGGTTTAGGGTTTAGAGTTTTGGATTTATGGTTTAGGATTCATAGTTTGGATTTAGGGTTTAGGGTTTAGGATTTAGGATTTATGGTTTATGGTTTAGTATAGGATTTAGGGTTTAGAGTTTTGAGATTATTATTTAGGACTTAGGGTTTAGTGTTTAGTGTTTAGGGTTTAAGGTTTAGGGTTTAGAATTTGGATTAGGGTTTAGGGTTTAGGGTTTAGTTTTTAAAGTTTGGGTTTATGGTTAAGGGTATAAGGTTTAGGGTTTAGGTTTTTGGGTTTAGGGTATATGGTTTAGGGTTTAGGGTTTATATTTTATGATTTAGCGTTTAGTGTTTAGGGTTTATAGTATGGATTTTAGGTTTAGAGTTTAGGGTTTATGGTTAAGGGTTTAGAGTTTGGATTTCTGGTTTAAGGTTTAGAATTTAGGGTTTAGGGTTTAGGGTTAAGCGTTTAGTGTTTAGGGTTTAGGGTTATGGTTTTAGGGTTTATGGTTTAGGGTTTAGGATTTATAATTATGATTTAGGGTTTAGGGTTTTGAATTTAGAGTTTAGGATTTAAGGTGTAGAGTTAAGGGTTTAGGGTTTAGGGTTTAGGGTTTAGGGTTTAGGGTATAGGGTTTAGGGTTTAGGTTTTATGTTTTAGGGTTTAGGGTTTAAAGTTTAGGATTTAGGGTTTAGGGTTTAAGGTTTAAAGTTTAGGATTTAGGGTTTAGGGTTTAAGGATTAGGGTTTAGGGTTTGGGGTTTAGTATTTATGGTTTTCAATTTAGGATTTAGGGTTAAGGATTTAGGGTTTAGTGTTTAAGGTTCAGAGTTTAGGGTTTAGGGTTTAGAGTTTTCGTAAAAGGGTTTAGGGTTTAGGGTTTAGGAATTAAGGTTTAGTGTTAAGGGTTTAAAGTTTAGGGTTGAGGATTTAAGTTGTAGGGTTTAGAGTTTGTATTTAGGGTTTAGGGTTTAGTGTTAAGGGTTTAAAGTTTGAGTTTATGGTTAAGGGTATAGGATTTAAGGTTTAGGTTTTAGGGTTTAGGGTTTATGTTTTAGGGTTTAGTGTTTAGAGTTTGGGGTTTAGGGTTTAGGGTTTTGCTTTTAGGATTTAAGGTTTAGTGTTTAGGGTTTAGAATTTGAATTTAGGGTAAATGGGTTTATGGTGAAGGGATTAGAGTTTAGTGTTTGGATTTCGAGTTTAGGGTTTAGGGTTTATGGTTAAGGGTTTAGGGTTTAGGGTTAATGGTTTAGGGTTTAGGTTTTTGGGTTTAGGGTTAAGGGTTAAGGGTTATGGATTTAGTGTTTAGAGTTTAGAGTTTAGGATTTAGGGTTTAGGGTTTAGGGTTTAGGTTTAAGAGTTATGATTTACGGTTTAGGATTTAGGTTGTAGGGTTTAGGTTTAGGGTTTAGTGTTTTAAGTTTAGGGTTGGGTTTAGGGTTTCGAGTTTAGGATTTAGGGTTTAGGGTTTAGGGTATAGGTTTTAGGGTTTATGGTTTAAAGTTTAGGATTTAGGGTTTAGAGTTTAGGGTTTAGGGTTTAGAGTTTAGGTTTAGGACTTAGGGTTTAGGGTTTAGGGTTTAGTGTTTAGGGTTTAGGGTTTAGAGTTTAGGGTTTAGAGTTTAGGGTGTAGGGTTTAGGGTTTAGGGTTTTTCGTTTAGGGTTTAGGGTTTAGAATTTAGAATTTAGAGTTTAGGGTTTAAGGTTTAGGGTTTAGGGTTTAGGGTTTAGGATTTAGGGTTTAGAGTTTGAATTTAGCGTTTAGGGTTAATGGTTTAGGTTTAGGATTTAGGGTTTTTGGATTTGGATTTAGCATTTAGTGTTTAGGGTTTAGGGTTAGGGTTTAGAGTTTGGGTTTATGATTAAGGGTATAGGGTTTAGGGTTTAGAGTTTAGGATTTAGGGTTTAGTGTTTAGGGTTTAGATTTTGGATTTCTGGTTTAGGGTTCAGGGTTTAGGGTTTAAGGTTTAAGGTTTTGATTAAGGGTTTAGAGTTTAGGAATTATGGTTTAGGATTTATAGTTTGGATTTAGAGTTTAGGGTGTAGGGTTAGGGTTTAGGGTTTTAAGATTAGTGTTTAAGGTTTAGGGTTTAAGGATTAGGGTTTAGGATTTAGGATTTAGAGTTTAGGAATTAAGGTTTAGTGTTTTGGGTTTAGAGTTTAGGGTTTATGGTTTAGAGTTTATACTTTGGATTTTGAGTTTAGAGTTTAGGATTTAGGGTTTATGGTTAAGGGTATAGGGTTTAGGGTTTAGGGTTTAGGTTTTAGGGTTTTTGGTAAATGGTTTAGGGTTTAGGGTTTAGTGTTTAGGGTTTTGGGTTTAAGGTTTAAGGTTTAGATTTTAGGGTTTCGTGTTCAGGTATTAGAGTTTGGATTTAGGGTTTAGTGTTTAGGGTTTAAGGTTAAGGGTTTAGGGTTGTGGGAATAGGGATTATGGTTTAGGGTTTAGGGTTATGGATGTACGGTTTAGGGTTTAGAGTTTAGGATTTAGGGTTTTGGCTTTAGAATTTAGAATTTGGATTTGGGATTTAGGGTTGATGGTGTAGGGTTTAGGGTTTAGGGTGTAGGGTTTAAGGTTAGGGTTTAGTATTTAGGGTTTAGGGCTTAGGGTTTAGGGTTTTGGGTTTAGTGTTTATGGTATAGTGTTTAGGGTTTAGGTTTTAGGGTGTAGGGTTTAAGGTTTATAGTGTTGGATTTAGGGTTCAGAGTTTAGGGTTTAGGGTTTAGGGTTTAGAATTTAGGTTTAGGGTTTAGGGTTTAGGCTTAGGGTTTAGGATTTAAGGTTTAGGGTTTAGGATTTAGTTTTTTGAGTTTAGGGTTTAGAGTTTGGATTTAGGGTTAAGGGTTTAGGGTTTAGAGTTTTGATTTAGGGTTTAGGGATTAGGGTGGGTTAAGAAGGGTTTAGGGTTTAGGGTTTAGAGTTTAGGATTTATGGTTTAGGATTCGGAGTTTGGATTTAGTGTTTAGGGTTTAGGATATTTTTTAATTTTTTTTTATTTGAATGACCCTTGTAGGGGTCAGGGGCTTAGCAACACCCCTAGGCCTTAGCATAAATAAAGCAGAAATACAAGGAGGGGGACTATACCTGACCTCCGATCTTTGGTGGTTCAGTAGTCGGTCACCTTAGAGGTTAGTCAACCCTTCCCCTTACAAGAAAGGTAAACCAAGAAACTAAGCACCTAAGAGAGGACTCCTCTCAATATAAAGAATCTAGGAATGTTAAATAAGGGAGACTCTCCCTTTACACCAACAAAATTAACGCTATACCTATTCAAAAAAACTATGCTTTTAAAACATAGCTAGGTTGAAAAGGTTTGAAACCAACTCAAGGTGGTTCTTTGATCCTCTTGATTTTCCTTCTTCTGAAACTTTCCATCTCGATCATGTCTAATTGATAATAGGCTCTTGCTTCTCTTGGTAATTGTTGACTGTTGAATATATTTGGGGGCTTTTGATTTTGTGACTTTGCTTTGATAGGGAATCGGCCACAAAATTGGCTTCCTTGAAGGTGTGTTTGCATCTAAAATTATGTGTTTGTCTAATGAGTTCTTGGAGCTGCTGTAGCTTTATGTTAATACTCCATGGAGGTCTGGCTTTCAGCACGATCCAGTCCACCAGTAGCTGCAAATCCACCTCCAAAAAAGCACTCTTGTAGCCTAGTTGAAGTACCCATGTCATGCCAAATATAGCTGCTCCTATCTCAGCTTGGTTGTTAGTGCCCTCCCCCAAAGGTGTAGCAAAAGCTAGTAACATTTCTCCATCTTGATCCCTTAGGATACCACCTGCACCAATTCTGCCAGGGTTGCTTAGTGCACTGCCGTCTGTGTTGATTTTGACCCATCGATCTGGAGGTTTTATCCACTTAACGAGAACCACTTTGGTGTCATGAATACAGTTTTCACCCAGCTGAAACAATTCCTTCCAGTTCGAAGGCCATTTGATTTGAGGGAAACTTGTGTTCATTAGTTTGTAGTTGTCCTTGTAGATTGCATATTTGACTCTACTAACATTAGACGACTTGCCTCCATACTTACTAGCACATCGATTCTTCCAAAGGTTCCAACAAATGAATATTGGTGTAGCTCGTAGTAGTAGCTTGTGTGCTTCATTGTTGTACTTAGCTGACCACCATTGCATGATGAGCTGAGGTAGAGAGGTGTGATCTGTTATGATTCCAGCAGCCGCAACAAAGCTTTTCCACACGTAGGTAGCAAAGTGTCCATTGTTGAAGGTGTGCTCTATAGTATCCAGCCCTGACCTGTTACAGCAACAAAAATAGTTTGCAGACTCATTGCCAAAGCTGATTAGTTTTTCGTTAGTAGGAAGTTTACCACATAAAGTTCTCCACAAAAAAAAAGAAGATTTGAAAGGGATACTCTTGTACCAAATGAATGTGTTGAACATCGTCTTGGTCCTCTTGTCCCTGATCTCATTCCAAGCAGAAGAACATGTAAATTTTCCATCACTGTTGAGTTTCTAGATGGCTTGGTCAGAGGCGTCTTGTTGTATGTAAAGTTCTGTGGATAATATGTTGGCAAGGTAGTGCTAGGAGCTTGTTGAATGAGTTTGTTCAAGTCCCATTGTCCCCCGACCAAAAATTCTGCTACAGATGTATTGTTCAGTTTGTTACTGGCAGTGGAGAACTGAGCAAGAGGTCCAACACCAAGCCAATTGTCCCACCAGAAGGAGCAATTTCCTGAGTTGAGTTTCCATTGAATGTGTTCCTCGACGTTATGTTTATTATGCATCATATATTTCCAGGTCAAGGACACTCCTGTGTCCCATTTCTTACTAATAGGATTGGATCTTTGACAATACTTAGCCTTTAAAAAATCTCCCCAAAGGGTTTGTTTGGATCTAAAACACCACCACTGTTTGTATTGGAAAGCTACGCATACATCTTTAAGATTTCTCATACCAATAACTCCCTCATAATAAGGAAAGCTTAATTTTTTCCAAGAAGCCCAATGGTATTTTCTTTTTTCATTCCTCCATCCCCAGAAGAAGTCAGCCATGATGCTTTGGATCTGCTTCAGGACTGTAACAGGAGTGGTCACTGCTGATAATAGATGAATAGGTAATGACTGTAGTACATGCTTGACTAGAATTGCTCTACCACCATAGCTTAATAGTTTAGTTTGCCAACCTGTGATTCTGCATAAAACTTTGTTAATAAGGTAAGAGAAATAAATAATCGTAGGTCTACCAACAAACAAAGGGCAACCAAGGTAAGTGAGAGGCCCCTCTTTCTGTCTGAAGCCAATAATTATCTTGATTCTATCTCTAGTGCTGTTGAAGGCATTAGGATGGACCATGATGTGGCTTTTTTCAGTATTAATAAGCTGGCCTGAGGTCTCTTCATAAGTCTTCAAAGTTTGCATGATGAGTTTGAGAGTTTTCTGCCTTCCAGAGGTAAAAAGTATAATGTCATCAACAAAACTTAAATGGTTCACTTGGGGGCCTCTTGGTTCCATGAAGAAACCATGGTATTGCTGATTGCTATGGAGTTTGTTCAAGGATCTGGATAGGACCTCTGCACCTAAAATAAATAGGGCAGGGAATAAGGGATCACCTTGCTTGAGACCTCCTAGTGGAATGAAGGAATCCATGTCTTTTGCAATTGACAATAATAGAGTACCAATTGTTAGCCATGATCCTCCAAACTATATCAATAAAGACCTCATCAAACCCCATCCTTCTCAAGACCAAGCATATACAGGACCATGAAACTCTATCGTATGCTTTAACCATGTCCAATTTAATGATCACATTGCTCCCAATATTAGGCTTTTTTATTTGGTGAAGAATCTCTTGGGCCAACATGATGTTTTCTGAAATACTTCTCCCTTTGACAAAACCTGATTGGTTAAGAGAAACCAAGCTAGGTAAACTTGGGCCAAGTCTAGAGCTCATCAATTTAGATATAATCTTGCTAGTAAAGTTGCTTAAACTGATATGTCTGAACTTAGTGATTTTATTAGGATTGCTCACCTTAGGTAGGAGAACAATGCAAGAGTGGGAAAAGTATTTGGAAATCATTTGCCCACAAAAGAATGCTTGAATAACTTCAAACAGGTCATGCTTGATAATATGCCAGCACTTTTGGAAGAAGTGGCCATTCATCCTATCAGGGCCAGCTGCAGAATTAGAGTTCATAGAGAAAACCACTTCCATCAATTCTTCCACTGTAGGCATGGTGATAAGGTTAGTATTTTGCTCCTGAGTGACCATTCTTGGGATACAATTGATAGCATTTTCATTTATAACTCTGTCTTGTCCAGTAAAAATCTTGTGGAAATGATCACAGGCAGTTTCTGCAATGCTGTCATTCCCCTGTATCCACTCCCTATCCTCACTGATAAGTTTGTGAATAAATATCCTTCGTCTCCTTCTTCTGATCAATGAGTGAAAGTATTTTGTGTTAGCATAACCTTCTTTGAACCACTGCAATTGAGTTTTTTTGTTTCAAAATGGAGTCCTCCATTTTTAGGAATCTGATGTATTCTGTATTAAGTTTATGGAGAGTTGTCCTGTTATTTTCTGTGTGATCCTGAATAAGATTCTCTTCAGCAATCTTGACCTTCTCCTCATACTCTTTGACTTTAAGGAAGATATCTCCAAATTCCCCTTTGGACCAAGAGCTAAGAGTGTTGGACAACCTTTTCAGTTTCTGATGAAATTTCCACATGTTGTTGCCCTCTACAGTTCTGTCCCAGCATGCTTTCACAGTGTCCAGGAAATTAGGTTGATCAGTCCAGCAATTGAGGAATTTAAAATATCTTATGTGATTTTCTTCTTTATCATTCATTTCCATCAGTAGTGGGCAATGATCTGATCCTATAGAAGATAAGTGAGTAATGGTAGTTTGAGGCATGATTTCCAACCAGCTGTCATTAACCATGGCCCTGTCCAACCTTTTCCAGATTCTGTGTTGTATACCCCTTTTATTCTACCAAGTAAACCTCTGGCCACTGAAACCTAAATCAATAAGCCCACAGGCTTCAATCACAGCAATAAAGTCAAAGCTCTTCCTCATGTTATAAGGTATCCCTCCAAGTTTTTCCTCAATAGAAGTAATGACATTGTAGTCACATACTGAGCACCAAGGTTTGGTGGTTTCAGCAGCATGATACATCATTCTATCCCATAGGGGTCTTCTGAGATGATCCTTGCACTTGGCATACACAAAGGTGGTGATGAAGTGATTCTGAATTTCATTGTGGCCAATCTCACAAGTAATTTGTTGTTCATCTTCCTCAATTACTACACAGTCAATGTCCCTATTCCAGAAGAGCCAAATTTTGCCATTTCGATTACTCACTGCATTTTCCATGGCCAATCGGATTTTAAAACTTTGGATCTGGATAGTATCAGAGAAAGGTTCTAGAATGGCAATGATAGAAGTTGGTGCACCTTCATTAACATTTTGATTCTTTCAAGTACTCCTTGGGTGTTGATCCCCCTCACATTCCAAATAATTATACTAATCATTGGAAAGATCTCGAGGAAAAGAGCCTAGTGTTTCGTCTGCCAACAGTGACAGTGTTGATGTCTTGTTTTTTAAATTGGAATCTATCATGGTGCAGTCCCCTGGGAGATAATCCTTGAATATCAGCCACATGTTGAATCTCCTCTTCAAGTCCTTTATCAGGAGAAGGACTAAAAGCTTTAATCAATAACTCACTAGTCTCATCATCTTCATCAGGATCATTAAGGGATAGATTATCCCCATCCTGCTCATCTTCTGAATTATCAACAGCATACTCATCAATTACTGGACCTTTGTTTATTTGGCACTCTTCAGATGATTTATCAGGAGGCACATTCAGAGGTGTGCTCATATATTGTGCCTGTAAAGGAGTAATATCCATTCCCATCTGCTCATCTACCATAATAAATTTCTTGCAAGTTTCCCCACCCATTTGTTGTTCCCTTTGTTGATTGTTATCCTGTTGTTGATTTTGTCTCTTTTTTGCAGCTTCTCTTTTTTTTTTGCTAGGTTTGTTCTTGCTTTTGGGGTTCTGTTCCTGATTGCTAGTACTAGATTTTTGTCCCATATATTTTGCCATAGCTCCTTTGTTTTGTGTACCTGTAGTTCCTGTCTCAATATGGCTTTTGTTTTTGCTATTTTTGTTGGTGTTCTATTTTTCCTTCTCTGATCTATTCTGTTGTAGCAGGGTGTTCTAGAGTCTGTCCTATGGTCAATGTGAGTCCCCTCATGCATAACATGAGTCAAATTCCCCCCTTTGGACACCCCTTCCTGCATGTTAGTTTGTTTCTCCTGACATCCCCCATCCATCCGTCCTTCAACTTCAACAACATCATCAAGATAAGAATTAATGGAACCTGTGGGGATTGGGAGCATTAAGTCAATACCTATGTTCTTGTTGTTTATTTTGTTTCCTGTTTGTTGGACCTGAATTCTTTGGTTATGGTCTGCTTTAGACCTTATTTGTATTCCCTGAGTTGTTGCCTCTTCCATACTGTTGTGTTCCTGGGTATCTTCATTGTGCTTTTCCTGCATGTTAAGGTTAGTAAAGGAATTATGATTAGAGGTGGTACTTGTACCTGGTTGTTGAACTATGATTTTTGGGTGCTCTTTTGACATTTTGTTTTGTGGTGAGGTTGGTCTCCACATTGTCTTCTGTATTCTTTCTTCCTGATACTTATTGTTCTTTCTTCTTGATACCTGCCATTTTTCTTCCTTTTGCTACTCAAATTGCTGTTGCTTACTCTTTTCCTTAGAGTTTTGATGTTGTTGCTCCTCTTGTTCCTTTGTCTTCATTTGCTTGTGTTCATTTCCTTGTTGCCTTTGTTCCCCTTCATTCAAGTTTTTCATTTCTGTTCCCAACTCTTTCCTTCGTTTGAAATCCTCATCCCTTATTTTGAAGTTACAGTCATCTATCATGTACCCTGATGTTTACAGTAAGCACAGTAAAGGGGTATATTTTCATATTCAATAGGTTGCCATCTTCCAATGGTGAGATGTTCATCATCCAATCCAATCCAACCACGTCTAGGTCTAGTCTTTGTGAGGTCCACTTGGACTTTGACCTTGGCCATGCTAGCCCTAGTTCTCTTGATGGAAGCTGTATGTAAATATAGGACTTTGCCCACAGATTCAAGCAGGGGGGTGATGAACTCTTTTTTGAAACAGTGCCATGGTAGTCCTGGTAGTAGAACCCATATAGGTACAATGGGTGTTTCTTGCTCAGGTCTAAAATTAGGAGTCCAAGCTTGTATTCTCATAAGTTTGCCCTCAATAGTCATTCTTTGTTCTGTCCATACAGTGTTATAGTCCAGTTCATTTTCCAAATCAATAAATACATGCCTGGCATTATAGTGGGCAATATTGACTCCCCCATTCAGCTGAGTTTGTAGGATAAAACTCTTCCTGATGAGTTCTATTTTTGGTATGGTGGTACTGAATTTACCTATGAGGGTATATTTACAGTCCGCAGCTGATTTGTGCATGAAATCATCCATATCATAGATCACCGCAGTTTGTCCTTATTTGGTAGTGTGTCTCGGAGGAACAAGTTCTATAGAGGTAGTTTGAGTAGCATGAATCTGCCTACGCCTAGCAGCTAGAGTTTGAACTACTGTATAAGGAGCAGGTTCTATATTGTGATCCTGTTTGGTATTTTGGTTCTCGTTGGCGTTGCTAAGGTCTTTGGATTGATTGGAATGCTTTATTTGCTGGTTTTGCTGATTAGAACTGGTGTGTCTATCAAAGTTGCTAGAAATTTTAGGGAATTCCTTATGATATTTACTAGGTTCAGAATTCCCTCCATGATCAGGTTGTTGAGCTTGATTCTTATTTCTCACATTACTTTGCTGTCGATGAGCCTGTTGCTGGGATTTAGTGTCTCCCCTGCCTTTTTCCTTCTCATTACACATAACATTCCTTTGCCCATTTGCATTATCATTCACATGGACATCACTATTACTCAAATTAACAGCATTTCTACTATAATTAGAGTGAGAAGACTTACCTGCCTGAGTGCTCTCCATGCTTGGGTTTTTTCCTGGTCTTTGGTGTCCTCTATTGCTGGGAATTGTGTCCATTGGTTGCACTCCAAATGAGAAATGTGAAGAACTATCTAGGTCAATGACTTCCAAATTGGCAGAATTTGTATTATCATGCTGATCATTTTGGTCTTGGTAGTTTCGCGTAGATACATGTTGTGGTTCCATCTCTATTTGTTATTCCTCCATTACATTATGATCTTGGTTTTGACCATTAGGCCCGGCATGATCTTGGGAATGCGTCCCTTGCTGCTCTGCTTCAGTTCTGCAGTTAGGTTCCTCAACCTCATTTTGTGGATTGGTTGTAAAATCCATGAAACTCGCCTGAATTTCCTTATGACTTTGTTCCTGAACTAAATTGGTAGATATGTTGGTAAGGTGGACCTCTTCATCCATTGAGCAATTGCCCTTGGTAGCGCCGTCGTCACCTTTCACTTTTTCGACTGCTTGCTCACTAGAGTTCTTGTCGCCGACGATTGGGCCGTCCATTTTACTTGAGATTGTTGTGAGATGTACCTTTTCACCAGGTGAACAATCCCCAGTGGTCAAAACGCCATGAAATTGGTAGGACATTGGACGAATCTTAAGGCGCAGCTCAGGCAATTTTTCGGTGAATTTCCCAGAAATCGCCTCATTAGATCTCGCAATTGGCACGGTGGAATTATGTGATTTTTTAGTATGTTGTAGCCCCTGATTAGTAGAGTCATTCCCAATAAATATTTTTTGATGAATCAGTTTATCGCGATCTGGGGAAATAATTTGTTGAATCCCGTCCAGCTCCCTTTCTGAAATCGTGATATTCATCACCTCTGTATTTTGCGAATTCGTAGTGTTGTAGGACAAATTAGAGGGTGGTTCTTGGTGGGTTTTGTTCGTCTCCTCAGAGCGCCTAAGATGGCTTTGGTCCGGCGGCCTGAAAAGGTTCACCGGCGGCGCACGCGCCATTATAGTTAGTGAACTACTGTAGCGGCTGTGCAGATTTTTAGGGAGTGTTTCGCGTAGAGAGATAAATTAGAGAGAGAAAAAAATTGGTAGGGTTTAGGATTTAGGATTTAAGGTTTAGGGTTTAGGGTTTAGTATTTAGGATTTAGGGATTAGGGTTAGGGTTTAGGGTTTTGAGATTAGGATTTACGGTTTAGGGTTTAGGGTTTAGTGTTTAGTGTTTAGTGTTTATCTTTTAGGGTTTAGGGTTTAGAGTTTTGATTAGGGTTTAGGGTTTAGAGTTTTGATTAGGCTTTAGGGTTTAGGGTTTAGGTTTTAAACTTTGGGTTTATGGTTAAGGGTATAACGTTTAGGGTTTAGGTTTTAGGGTTTAGGGTATATGGTTTAGGGTTCAGTGTTAAGGGTTTAGGGTTTAGGGTTTATATTTTAGGATTTAGGGTTTATATTTTAGGATTTAGGGTTTAGGGTTTATAATTTAGGTTTAGGGTTTAGGGTATAGAGTTTAGGATTAGGGTTTAGGGTTTAGTGTTTAGAGTTTAGTGTTTAATGATTAGGGTTTAGGATTTTGGGTTAAGGAATTAAGGTTTAGTGTTTAGGGTTTAGGGTTTAGGGTGTAGGATTTAGAGTTTGGATTTAGGGTTTAGGGTTTAGGGTTTGAAGTTTGGATTTATGGTTAAGGGTATAGGGTTTAAGGTTTAGGTTTTAGGGTTTAGGGTTTATGTTTTAGGGGTTAGTGTTTAGGGTTTAGGGTTTAGATTTTAGGATTTAAGGTTTAGTGTTTAGGGTTTAGAGTTTGGATTTAGGGTTTAGAGTTTATGGTTAAGGGTTTAGAGTTTAGAGTTTGGATTTAGGGTTTAGGGTTTAGGGTTTATGGTTAAGGGTTTAGGGTTAATGGGATAGGGTTTTGGTTTTACGGTTTAGGGCTAAGGGTTATGGATTTAGGGTTTAGAGTTTAGAGTTTAGAGTTTAGGATTTAGGGTTTAGGGTTTAGGTTTAAGAGTTATGATTTAGGGTTTAGGGTTTTATGTTTAGGGTAGGGTTTAGAGTTTAGGGTTTAGGTTTTTGGTTTTAGGGTTTAATGTTTAAAGTTTAGGATTTAGGGTTTAGGGTTTAGAGTTTAGGGTTTAGGTTTAGGGTTTAGGGTTTAGGGTTTAGGGTTTAGGGTTTAGTGTTTAGAGTTTCTGGTTTAGAGTTTAGGATTTGGTTTTTTTTTTTTATTATTTATTTATTTAATGACCCTTGGAGGAGGTCAGGGGCTTAGCAACACCCCCAGGCCTTAGCATAAATAAAGTAAAAATACAAGGAGGGAGACTAGGCCTAACCTCCGATCCTATTGTGGTTCAGTGGTCGATCTACCTAAGATGTTAGTCAACTCATCCCCTTACAAAAAAGGATAAACCAAGAAACTAAGCACCTAAGAGAGGACTCCTCTCGATACAAAGAATCTAGGAATTGTAAATAAGGGAGACTCTCCCTTTACATCAATAAAAAAAATTCTATACCTATTCAAAAGAGCTATAGTTTTTAAACCATAGCTAGGTTGAAAAAGTTGGATTCAATTCAGGGGGGTTCTTTGATCTTCTTAATTTTCCTTTTCCTAAAACTTGCCATTTCAAGCATATCTAGTTGGTAGTATGCTCTTGCTTCCTTTGGTAGTTGTTGACTGCTGCAATATATCTGTGGACTTGTGATCTTGTGACTTTGTTTTGATAGGGAATCGGCAACAAAGTTGGCTTCTATGAGGATATGTTTGCATCTAAAGTTGTGAGTCTGCCTGATGAGTTCTTGAAGCTGGTGTACCTGGTGTTGATACTCCATGGAGGCTTGGCTTTGAGCATTATCCAGTCCACCAGTAGCTGCGAATCCACCTCCAAAATGACACTTTGTAGCCTAGTTGGATTACCCAGGTCATGCCAAATATGGCTGCTCCAATTTCATCTTGGTTGTTAGTACCTTCCCCCAAAGGAGTGGCAAATGCCATTTCTCCATCCTGATCCCTTAAGATGCCTCCTGCTCCAATTCTGCCGGGATTACATAATGCACTGCCATCCGTGTTGATTTTTACCCATTGGTCTAGAGGTTTTGTCCACCTAACAAGGGTCACTTTGGTATCATGAATAAATTTTTCCCCTAGTTGGATCAGCTCCTTCCAGTTCAAGGGCCATTTGATTTGAGGGAAATTTGTTGTCATGAGTTTGTAGTTGTCCTTATAAATTGCATATTTGACACGGCTAACATTGGAGTGCTTGCCTCCATATTTGTTAGCACATCTATTCTTCCATAAGTTCCAACAAATAAATATTGGTGTAGCTTGTAGTAACAGCCTGTGTGCTTCGTTATTATATTTGGCTGACCACCATTGCATGATGAGTTGAGTTAGGGAGCTGTGATCTGTAGTAATTCCCGCAGTTTCAGCCAAACTTCTCCACACATAGGTAGCAAATTGTCCATTGTTGAAGGTGTGTTGTATAGTATCCAGACCTGGCTTGTTACAACAACAAAAACAGTCGGCTGGCTCACTACCAAAGCTGGCTATTTTTTCATTAGTAGGGATTTTACCTCTTAAAGTTCTCCACAAAAGAAAAGAAGATTTAAAAGGAATGCACTTATGCCAAATGAGGGAGTTGAACTTATTCTTGGTCCTCTTCTCTCTGATTTCATTCCAAGAAGAAGAGCATCTGAACTTTCCATCATTGTTGAGCTTCGAGATAGCTTGATCTGGGAGGCCCTGTTGAATATGAATTTCTGTAGCTAGGATGTTGGCTAGCTGGCTGTTAGGGGCCTGTACAATGAGCATATTCCAGTTCCATTGTCCCTCATGCCAAAATTATGCCACCATAGTATTGTTAAATCTATTACTGTCATTCGAGAATTGAGAAAGAGGTCCAACACCAAGCCAATTATCCCACCAAAAGGAACAATTGCCCGAGTTGATTTTCCAATGAATGTGTTCTTCAACTTTATACTTGTCATGCATTAGATGTTTCCACGTCAAAGACTCGCCTGTATCCCATTTCTTACTAATAGGATTAGACCTTTGACAATATTTAGCTTTCAGAAAGTCCTCCTAAAGGGTCTGTTTGGATCTAAAAATCCACCATTGTTTATATTGGAATGCCATGCAAACATCCTTGAGATTCCTCATACCAACACCCCCCTCATCATAAGGAAAGCTTAAATTTCTCCATGACGCCCAATGGTATTTTTTCTTTTCATCCTTTCTTCCCCAGAAAAAGTCAGCCATGATGTTTTTGATCTATTTGAGAACAGTGACTGGGGGATTTACTACTGATAGTAAATGAATAGGTAGTGACTGCAACACATGCTTGACAAGGATTGCTTTGCCACCATAACTCAATAATTTTGTTTGCCAACCTGTAATTCTGCACAACACTTTGTTAATAAGATCAGAAAAATAAATAATCCTAGGTCTACCAACAAATAAGGGGTAACCAAGGTAAGTGATAGGGCCCTCCTTCTACTTGAAACCAGTGACTCTTTTGATTCTGTCTCTTGTGGTGTTGAATGCATTTGAGTGAATCATAAAGTGGCTCTTGTCTGTATTAACAAGCTGGCCTGAAGTTTCCTCATACGAACTCAGAGTTTGCATAATCAGTTTCAGAGTTTTCTGTCTACCAGAAGTGAATAGAATGATATCATCAGCTAAACTCAAGTGATTCACTTGGGGACCTCTGAGCTCCATGAAGAAACCATGATAGTCCGGATTGTTGTGGAGGCTGTTCAATGAGCGAGAAAGGACCTCCGCACCTAAAATAAATAGGGCAGGAGATAACGGATCAATTTACTTGAGACCTCTGGTGGAATGAAAGAAACCATGTCTTTTGCCATTAACAATAATCGAGTACCAATTGTTAGCCATAATCCTCCAAACCATATCAATAAAGATTTCCTCAAACCCCATTCTTCTTAACACCAAGCATATATAGGACCAAGACACCGTATCATACGTTTTAGCCATGTCCAATTTAATGATAACGTTGCTCCCAATATTAGGCTTCTTAATCTGATGAATAATCTCTTGGGCTAGCATAATGTTTTCTGATATACAGACCCTTTGACGAAACCAGATTGATTGAGTGAAACCAAATTAGGTAAAATAGGACCAAGTCTCGAGCTCATCAGTTTAGATATGATCTTGCTGGTGAAATTACTTAAACTGATGGGCCTGAATTCAGAGAGCTTGTTGGGATTGCTCACCTTAGGGAGGAGAACAATGCATGAATGAGAGAAATATTTAGGAATCATTTGGCCACTGAAGAAGGCTTTAATGACCCCAAGTAGATCATGCTTGATAATATGCCAACATTTCTGGAAAAAATAGCCATTCATCCCATCTGGACCAGCTGCAGAATTAGGATTCATAGAAAAAACCAGTTCCTTCAACTCTTCCAGATTAGGTATGGTAGTAAGGCTATTATTTTGTTCCTGATTGACCATCCTGGGGATGCAATTGATCGCATTCTCATTGATGAACTTATCCTTTCCTGTAAAAATATTTTGGAAATGGTCACAAGCAGCCTCTGCAATGTTGACATCTCCTTGTATCCATTCTCCATCCTCCCTGTGAAGTTTATAAATGAACAATATTCTTCTCCTTCCTCTTATCAGAAAATGGAAATATTTGGTATTAGCGTCTCCCTCTTTGAACCATTGCAATTGAGTTTTTTGTTTCAAAATGGAGCCTTCCATTTTCAAAAATCTAATGTATTCTGCATTGAGCTCATGAAGGGTTGCCTTGTTGTTTTCAGTTTGATCATGAATCAGATTCTCTTCAGCCATTCTGACTTTCTCCTCATACTCCTTGACCCTAATGATAGTATCACCAAATTCCCCTCTGGACCAAGAGCTAAAAGTGTTGGACAACCTTTTCAATTTCTGGTGAAATCTCCACATGTCCCAGCAAGCTTTAACTATATCAAGGAACTTGGGTTGATCAGTCCAGCAGTTGAGAAATTTAAAGTACCTGATGTGCTCTTCTTCCCTACCAATAATTTCCAGCAGTAAAGGACAATGGTCTGATCCTACTGATGGTAGACGAGTGATGGTAGTCTGAGGCATGTTTTCCAGCCAAGCATCATTAACAAGTGCTCTGTCCAGTCTTTTCCAGATTCTATGATGTATACCCCTTTTATTAGACCAAGTAAATTTCTGACCACTGAAGCCTATATCTATGAGACCACATGCTTTAATCATGGCAATAAATTCTAGACTTTTCCTCATGTTGTAGGGTACTCCTCCCAATTTTTCCTCAATGGAAGTAATGACATTGTAGTCACCTACTGAGCACCAGGGAGTGGTAGTTTCAGCAAAATGATGCAACATTCTATCCCAAAGAGGCCTTCTGAGTTGATTCTTACACTTGGTATACACAAAGTGTCACGACCCAAGCCTAGGGCCTAGACGTGACCGGCGAATGGGGAACCCAAAGGGACCCCAAGCAAGCCTCATAGCGTATCATTACACGTCCTTGGTCGCGGAAGCAATTAAAATGACCATAAGCAATAAGTATAATCAAAG
>JAJOOS010018397.1:0-19776 GCA_029582725.1 Solanum chiquidenum | reverse complement strand
AGGGGTCCAAATGGGTTAAGACAATAAATGGGTCAAGACCCAACCCAACCCAAATTTGTTTGGGCCAAAATGGGTTCGGTGAAAACGGTTAGTAATGGGTCATAACTCAACCCGTCCAATTTTTACTAAGTTTTTTATTTGTTATTTTATAAGCTTTTAGTACCTAATAAAAAAATCTTTATTATAACTATATATAACATATAAAATAAAATAAAAAGCTTTTAAAAATATTTTGACAAGATTTCTCAAAAATCAATTCGGGTTACATGTCAACCCAATTTTTAATGGATTGAAATGGGTTGAGCTAACAAATGGGTGGATCAATAACCAACTCAAACCTAATGGGTTGGATCGGGTTGGGTTTAATTTTGCCGCCCCTAAAATTAGTCAAACACAAATTATTTTTTTCCGAAAGCACTTTTTCGAAAAGCTATTTCAAATACTTCTAAAAATAAGCAATTTTTAACAGCAATGCCAAAGATACTCTTAATTATGAATGAATTTATATATTATTTTATATATGATATTAGTTATGCAGAAGTTTATTATTTACGTGTTAAGATTTTCACCTTCTATTTTGTATAATTTAATACATAAATTTTCTCATAACTTAAATATGTATTAGTCATGTGTTGTTTTTGTATTGTTAATTATGAATTATATTAATATTATATATGAATAGCTTATTTTATATTTATGCAATGTGCAGAAAATATCAAAAGAATCATCATGGAAATTTGTATATATTGAAGTATTAAATATAATACTTGTTACAATTGAAACTTCAAACTCAACTATTTATCTGCTCACCAATTTTTTATTTTTTTATTAAAGTTAGAGATATGGGTCAAAAATACACCTAAATTATATCCTTTTTGAGTTTCATACATAAATTATTTATAAAAATATTAAAAAGCCAAAATATATATTGTAACACCTCAAAAATTGACAAGTCGAGTTGAATTTTTTCAGTGTCATTTTTTGCACTAGTGCAAGTTCTTATGAGCCAACCTACGGATCGTAGCAAGGCAATCATAAGAGGATGGTTGAAGTGTGGTGAAAATGGGGTCTTTGAAGTTTTTAACGAACCACTAGGACGATCTGTAGGATGTTGCACGAGCCGTAGAAAGGGGTTCATAGGAGTTGATCAGACTTAGAAAAAAATAAGTATGATCTTTGAGTTCTACAATGAGGTCCTACGGCTCATATAAATCTCCACGATCCCTAGGAAGAATACTGTGGAAAATTGGCTAATGTTGAGTTCAGTAATGTGTTCTACGATTGACCAAGATGGTCTGTAGAAGTTCAAACGGATCGTAGGTCGAAGAAGTATAACTTGCCCGACAATTTTAAGAAAGGGTGTTTCGGTCTTCTCCTACCCATTTAACACTTATACTACTTCGTTTTGAACCTTAAACTAAGCCCTAAAAATACTTTTACTCTTGAAAGGCTACCTATTCCATCCCACTTAACTCAAAACCCTCAAATTTCCCAAGGATTCTTCTCCAAATTCTCTCTCAAGCTCCAAGGAAGAAGAACTAGGGGTTCAAACTTAAAGGTCTTATTCTCTTGCATTCTTAGGGCTTTGATTGTGAAGGTATGTGGGAACTTCACCATGGATTCCTTTCATCCATTGGGTCCCAAAAAGATGTTGAATCCCTCTTTTCAATTTCATCTAATTCTTATGATTTCATGTCAAATCTTCATAGGTTCAATTCATCATATTTTCATCACTTATATTTAATGGTATTATGCATGATTTGATTCAATTACTTGTTATTCAATTGATTTCATATGAGCTCATGCCTTGTTGCTTTTAAGATGATTATGAACTTATGGATTTTGATTATGGACTTATGCATGATTTATGAAATCGATGATTTATGACTAAATGATGCTTTTAAGATGAAATACTAATGATTTGTGAAAGGTTTTCTCACATTAACAAGGAATTATGATTTAGATACTTAGATAGGTAAGTGTCTTATGAACAAGTTTATGAAATCATGGTTTTGAAATGAGTTATTCTAATATGAACTTATGAATGGATTGGTAGCATTTGGTTATTGCTTTTTCAAAATTTTTGGTATGATTATGATTTTAACTATGTCTATTTCATTGGGATTCTACTTAGCATGCGCACCGAGAGGACTTTGAGATGGGGCCTTCCCATTAGTAGAGGTTGGGTCTCTATAACCAATCTCCTTGTCCCTAACTGCGTGCCCCTGTATGATTGTCTTAAATAACCTAAGCTAGTGGATCCACTTTAGCAAATAATGAATGTACGGGTCTTTACCTTAAAGTAAGTACCCTCTCCTTTTGGTGTGAGGGCTACACCGTATTTCATGTTATAACTCATATGGTTTTATTAATCAGTTAATGGTAAATATCCCACTGATGAATTACGTTTCTTTCAAAGGTTTTGTAAAAACTTTATGTATGAGGTTAAGATTCATCGACCTTGTATATGAACTTATGATTTGACTTTTAAACTTTTCTATGTTTTACTTGGTCTTGCATATTTCACGTTTCTAACTCATTATGATTTCATATGTACATTTTTATGCGTTTCTCCACAATCAGTACATTTATCGTACTATATATTTGTGCCTATATTACCGTAGATGGGTTCCGTAGAAAGGTTGCAGACTTAGTAAAATTTTAAACTTAAAGTTGGGAACTACGGATGGGGTCTACAGACCGTAGAAAAGTCGACGACTCGTATATTGGTTTCATGGAAAGTAAGGAGAATTTGAGTTTTTGAAGTTGGTTCTACGTTGATTAGCACGGGCCATAGAAACTTTTACGGATCGTAGGTCTAAATCGTAGGACTGTCCGACAGTCATTTTTAAGGGTATTTGGATCTTTTCTAATGCATTAAATACATATACTATATCATTTTGACCCTAATTCTAAGTTCTATAACTACCCTTCTATTCCTAATTCCACTGATGCCCTCCTATTCACTCAAATTCTCAAATTCTATCCAAGCGAATCCCCTCCCATTCTCTCTCAAGCTCAAGGAAGAAACTTAAGTTTTCAAGCTTCAAGTATCCTTTTTATCCATTGCTTTTGGAGTTTGTTTATCAATGTATGTGGAAGTTTTCAATGGGTTTCATTCACCCATTGAGTCCCAAAGGTTTCTTAATTCTCCAAGTTCAATTTCATCAAATTGATTAGGTTTTAGTTCAATTCTTCGTGGATTTTAATTGTGTTGATTCAATTGTTTGATTTGATCTTTTATGATTATTTTGACTCAATTACATGTTTTCCAATTGATTCATATGAAATCATGCATTATTCGATTTGACTTGAATTCTCTAAAGACATGAATTTATGAAAAAACTATGAATCTATGAATAAAGTTTTTATAAAAAGTTATGCATGATTTATGAAAATGAATGTTTTATGATCTAGGTTACTTTAAGATAATTATCAATGAATTGTGAAAGGTTTTCTCACATTAAGGAATCATGATTGGTGAAAGGTTTTCTCACACATGGTTTAAGGAGCTACTCTATAATGATTTAAGCTTGAATTAGTAACTTAATTGTGCTTTTCTGTGTACGATGATATGCTTATGTTTATGATTATTTCGTTGAGATTTTTACTTAGCACCGAGAGGATATTGAGATGGAGGCTCTCCTGTTAGTAGAGATCGGGTCTCTAGTAGCAATCTCCTTGTCTCTAACTACGTATCCCCGTAGGATTTATCTTAAGTGAAATAGCTAGTAGATCCACCTAAGCTAGAAGTCGAGGTCCTTGTCTTGGCAAGCAAGGACATCTCTTTTCGATGTGGGAGTAAGACACTGAATTCCATGTTATAGATCACATGATCTATGTCGGTTAATGGTAAATATCCCACAAAATGAACTAAGTTACTTTAATGGTTTTATGAAGCTTTCAAGATGATTTTAAGATGCATTGACCATGTTTATGATTTATGATTCTCCTTTAAAGATTTTACGTACTATGTTTAACTTAGTCATGCATATCATGTTTTCGATTATGTCCCCTTATGATCATGTTTCATATTTTTATGAATATCCCTCATAATTATTACATTTCATGTACTAAATGCATACTTGTGCTTACGTTGTCTAATAATGTAGGGTTTGACGCTTCTTCTCCTCCCGCTCGTGGCTAGTTGCTTGATCACTTGAAGTTTGAAGACTTGATGAGTCCTCACGTTCCGAGGATCATGTCACCTTCACTATATTTTTCTTATGTCTTTAGTTTTCAGATGTTGTACGTGGTGTACGAGTTACGTCTCGACCATTCCTTTTAATATATTAGATTGGCTTGTCAAGACTACAATTATACTTTCACTTTTATGTCAAACTCTTTTATTGATATGAGACTTTCTACTTTTGTCTATTGTATTGTGTTATATGTTTGTCAAGTGGCTTGTGTAGGACCTTTAAGGATCTTATACACCATGTCACGTCTAAAGTGTACTTTGAATCGTGACACCACATAAAATTTAGCATGAATTATCTACTTAAATACATAAAATATATTAGTAAAGGCTAAGGATAAAGTGAGTGAAACATCCACTTAGGAGTTATTATAAAAAAATGTAGGGTAATATGTGAAATTTAATTTTAAAATAGAGAAAAGACATAAAGTGACACCTAAAGTTGTCCCAAATTTTTAAAAAGATATCTTAATTATGATGATGTCCTATTACCCCCAGACAATTTCGAACTTATATTATTACATCATTTTTCGATCAGTCACAAATTTTAATAAGCAAATGTTATCACACACCAATCATTATGTGACACGTATTAATTTAATTTGAAATATAATTTTTTATCATTTGAAGTTTTTCTTTATTTCTTTCTCTCTGACTTATTTTAATTTTAATTTCATTTTAAATTCTATTTCATCTTCCACCCTCACTTTCAAGCTACCTCCTCCTTCCATTTTCTTTCTTTCTTTCTTCTTCTTCACCTCCCACTCTCACCCCACCTCCATGTCAAGTTGAGTCCCTCCTTCATTTTCTTTCCTTTTTCTTTACTATTTTCTAGACTTTGTTGAGTTATTGATAACAAAACTAATTATTTTTCTTAGAAAAATTAAAATTTTGAAGGTATCATCAATTGATTTATCTCCTTTTCATATAACTTCAAAATTGGAAATGTTAATTTTGACAGAATCAATGAATTTCCCGAAAATTGAAAAAGTTTAATTGAAATTCGAATAAAAAACTAAATTATACCTACTAATCATCTTGAAATCTAATGAGTTTATCAAATTGTTCGAAAAGTAAAAAAAAATTTAGATATCATTTTAAAATTGAAGAGAATTAAACTAATAGTAGTAAAGAAAATTGGAGGTTGAGTTGTGATAAAAAGTGACATTGAAAGTGTGAAACTTCAATGGAGATGACAATGAATTTTTGAAGAGGAAGGAAGAAATAAAAAGAAAAAAAGTTAAAATAATAAGAAAATATATTTTATAGCAAAATACTTGTAAAAATAAAATTATATTCATTATTTTAGTTTGTTCACGCTCTTTAAGAGAATGCATACACCCTCTATGCCATGTCGACAAAAAATGATGTAATAATATTAGTTAAAGATTGTTTAGGAGTAATAGAACGCTTGCACAATTAAGATATTTTTTTGAAAATTCGAGACAACATCATGTGTCCTTTATATTTTTTCTCTTTAAAATAATACAAGGTCAGCATGAGAGAAAAATAAAATTACAACATAATTATATCAAATCAATCATTACATAAAGTATCTTATGATTATTTAATTAGTACAATACAACAAACTTTAATAACTATCAAAATAAATCATACAATACAATGTATAACAACCATCCAAACAAGTTGTAAAAGCTTTAGTCAAGCACTTAAGTTTAACAAAATAAACATTTTAGCTTTCTAAAAAACTTGCCAAACATGTTGCCTGTCTACTCAAGATTCTAGCATATTAGTAACTTTTTTTTTTTTAAAAAAAGATGCTATACCAATAAAATGGTTCAATATTTGTAAAATATAATTAATTTTAAATCATAACTTTCCTTGCATTCTAATTTACAAAAACAAAATTTCAAAACACTTACCCTAGAACTTGTTATCACACACAATCTTCTTCACACCTTTTTAATTGTAATAAATCAGGCATTAATAAAAATATTTAGACAAGGAAAAGAACCTAATAATCGGAGAAAATTCTTTTGGAAAATCAAAGAAATCAACACGGAGTGATTCATAATTCACAATAATAATCAAAATTATTTATAATCCAACTTGAAGACAAAACAACATAATATTAAAATGAAGAGGAAAACTTAAAGAGTGAACAATTATCAAAACATGAAAAATACAATATAGGAGAAAAGAAGGAAGAAAGTTAAATCAAAAGGCATATCTTCAAATTTTAACTATATTTATAATTAGATTTTATATTTGGAAAAAATGCATAATTAGACATACTTCACTACCATATATACTATTATTACGTATACTTTTAAAATATTACGTATCGTACTACTAATTAAGAGTTTCTACCATATATATATTAAGGAAGATACACTTAGATACATGTATTCTTGCTACCGGATACACTAAAATAGGAAGAGAGACGAGCAAGATGGGGAGGAAGGCGAGTGTGATTCGTTATGTATCTCAGATACATGCAAATCACACAAAATATATGTATCTAGTGTGATTTGCATGTATCTGAATATCACATACATAAGAGAGTGACTAGTGATACGGGAGAGAGGCGAGGAAGGAAAACAAGATTTGTTATGTATCCAAGATATATATGAATTTACTTAGATACAATATATCTAAAATACGAGTAATATCTAAGCACACCAAAATTTAATAAGATACATGTAATATTGTAAACTTAAAGTGTATGTAAATAATGAGCTGATAAACTAGTGAGATTTATGTAACCTTTGTTTTTTCACATTGAAAATGAGATCATTTTTCAACTAATTTGCAAAGAGGCTATATTTTTAATTAGAGGGAAGGCAAAAAGGAGTCCGGCCCAAACGGCGAAGACATGTTATATATGTGTTGTGCATCGTCGACTCTAGGGTTTTGTTCCGTCTCCCGCAAAAATGGTATGCTCAGTGCTCTGCTCTGGTTCCGTTCCTTCTTCACAAGTATTGACATTCATTTTTGTTTCTGTGTAGGCTCCAAAGAAGGGTGTTGCAGTAGCAGCAAAGAAGAAGACGGAGAAGACGTCGAAGGTGGTGAATCCACTGTTCGAGAAGCGGCCAAAGCAGTTTGGTATCGGTGGGGCGCTGCCACCGAAAAAGGATGTAACAAGGAATGTGAGATGGCCTCGGAATGTTACCCTCCAAAGGAAGAAGAGGATTCTCAAGATGCGATTGAAGGTCCCTCCTGCTCTCAACCAGTTCACCAAAACCCTTGATAAGAACCTCGGTCAGTATTAAACCTAGCATTTTTTTTGGTAAAAATTAGTTGATCTATTTTTGTCAACAATATCAATGTCGAATCCTTGTATTTTCAGCTGCGAGTTAAATCTCTGGCATCTATATTCAGTCAACAAGCTACTTACTATTATTATTTTTTTAGCTTTTACACAAGTTGGTTTTTTGCTGTACGCTATATCTTGGAACTTCAACCAGAATTGGTGTCATGAGAAGCAAAAATTAATAAGAATGGAGAATCTTATTGGAGTTCTAATGTGTTCCAAGTGATGTCTGAACTATGCCTCATGTGGTACTTGAAGATGGTTGAATGAGTGGATGTTTGTGCTTGGCTTGTTGGTTTTTATGATTCCAATTTTATCACCTCTCAGTGAAAGTTTGCAAAAATCTAGGCTTTTTTGCTGAGTGAGTAATATGGGTGTCATCTCCAGGCTCACACCTCTGGAATTGTTGGCTGGCTTATTTTATAGTTCATAACCAAGTGGCTGATTTTGAGCTACTATTCTCCTTTTTAGAAGAAGTTTTTTGTTTGGGGACTAGTAGAATTAGTCAGAAACTACTACTATCTTATTTTGTTGGAATTCATTGTTGAATAATACATTTTGTTTTGGGAAAATGTAGTATTTTGTAATACTTCACACTCCTTTTTGTGGTCATTTTTAATTTTTGAAAGGCTTAGCTGCTGCCATGTAACAATTATGTCTTCGCACTTCTCCTGTAACAATTATTAGCTCTCAACTTATCTTTTGTTTTGTTTTACTTGCACGAGGTACCTTGTGATACTGATTTGAATTTTTCCATTATCTTTGCCCTTTGAACATGCCAGCCACCAACCTTTTCAAGATGCTTCTTAAGTACAGACCTGAGGACAAAGCTGCAAAGAAGGAGCGTCTTGTTAAAAGGGCTCAAGCTGAAGCTGAAGGAAAAACTCCTGAAACAAAGAAGCCCATTATTGTGAAGTATGGCCTTAAGCATATCACTTACCTTATTGAGCAGGTTTGTTTTGGTCTTGCAAATTCTATTATACTTTCTCAAGCACACATTTTTTCATCTTTATAGTAACCATTTTCCATTGATGTCCTTTCAGAACAAAGCTCAACTAGTAGTGATTGCTCATGATGTGGACCCAATAGAGTTGGTTGTCTGGCTTCCTGCACTATGCAGAAAGATGGAAATTCCTTACTGCATTGTGAAGGGGAAAGCACGTTTAGGATCGGTAAGTACTGTTAAGTCTGTTTTCTTAATGCTTCCCAACAGATTAGATACTGATATTGATGACTGCACAGATCGTGCATAAGAAAACTGCTTCAGCCTTGTGTTTGACAACCGTGAAGAATGAAGACAAAATGGAGTTCAGCAGAGTTTTGGAGGCAATTAAGGTATCTCTACTAATTGCTAGTTTGGTTTGCATTTTGATGTGATGCTCTTCTAGGACTTCTCTTGATGCTTGTTTACTTTTTCAGGCCAACTTCAATGATAAGTATGAAGAGAACAGGAAGAAGTGGGGTGGTGGTATCATGGGCTCCAAGTCACAGGCCAGGACCAAGGCCAAAGAGAGAGTTCTTGCCAAGGAAGCTGCCCAGAGGTTGAACTAAGAGCTTGCTGTGATATACACACACTGCTATTGGATTCAAGAGAGCAACTCCAATTTTTGTGTTTGGTTCACATGCTTGACAATGTTAGAGATATTAGTTCGATAAGCACCATTATGTTTGCTTTTTGCAGATTATTGCTCTGTCGAAGCTTAAAATTAAAACTTCATCAGAAGTTCTTGTTAGATGTTTTGTTGAGTGTTTTTTATGGCCGCGAATTGCTCAGTTATTCAAGTATCCACACTTTTACTGCTTAATCTTTGCTAATTTAGTGCAAACTCTAGCTTAGGAATTACTGCTGCTTTCCTGCTATCCTGATTTGGCACGTTCACCAATTGTTGTATGCTATTATTTTTCCCACCAACCAATAGACCAAATCAATTATTCTTTTCCTGAAGTCCATTCTTCTCCGGACATTTGTGACGCACAGCCTAGAGGATTTTTTCATTCTTCAAGAGGGTTGAACCAAGGGGATCCACCATCACCAACTTAATTCATTTTGGCGCAAAAGTTGTGTCATGAGCTTTGAATCTTCTACTGCAGAAAGAGTTCAAAATGTATGAGATGCCTAGAGAGTAGAGGGTGTCCAAAAATCAATGCAACTTCTTATAGGAATATTGGACAAGTATGAGAAGGTGTCAGGGCAGAAAATCAACCTGGAAAAAAAATGCTATCTATTTAAACAAAAATGTGTCAAAAAGAGGTGATAGTAGCTAAGGTAGACACGGAAACTTTAAGGAAAGATTTTCCTTTTATCTAATCAAGCCCGACTCAATAAGATTGGGGCTAAAATCAAACTTTAGAGAGGGCCCCTAATATTTATTTATTTATTTTAAAATGAAAAGAATATCATATTTATTTTTAGGGATGCAACAATTTAAATTATTTAGGAGTTCTTAATTATCAAAACTATGCTACATTTTCTATCTACTTCTTCTATGTTTCCTTCTTGGATGTTATTATTATCTAACTCAACTCTATTAGTGAATTTGTTCATTTGAAGAACATCCCCATATTTTTCAATTCAAAATTTATTATTTATTAAAAATCTATCAAGTGCTCTTGTTGAGATTTATTTAATTCTCCAAGTTTTTTCTTTTTCTCTTTTTCTCTTTTTTGTAAGATGAAAATCACATTTTCTTATTGACATATTTTAATTGAATAAAAAGAATATATATACTAATTACTAATGAACTAAGAATATCAATAATTACAAGTTTTCAAGAAAATATATAAAATAAAATTAGAATAATAAAACATGCCTCAAGAATTTGATAAGTTGATATAAAGATATCGAATAATGTTGTGTTCCTTCAACATATATAATGATTGTTGCACTTCTTGAAATTTTGAAGAAGACTGAAAAAACAAATTTTGTTCTTTGGTAACTTGTAAGCAACAATAACTCAATAAATTTTGTAAGAGAGACTTCAATATTAAAAAAAATAATAATAAAAAAAAAATAGAGAATAAAAAAAATGAATATATGAGGTACAATTTTCCCACACCAGGAAATAATTCCCAAAAATTATTCCATCCCTTTGGAAAGTTGATATTAACCACTTCGAATAATTGTTTCTTACCCGTTTTGTTTTAAAGAAATTTAAAAATACATAGAATTTTATTTTTTAAATATATGCTTAAGTACTTTTAAAAAAAAAAATGGTAGCCCTTAAAATTGGGCCCCCAAGCGATGATTTTAGTGGCCTAAAGGTTAAGACGACTATGTATCTAACCCGGTATCCCACTATTTATATGAGAAAACGGAAGACTTTTTATCAGCAAATGATTCATAGAATCAACACTAAATTGCAAATATGAAAAGGAAAATTATTGTCCTGCAGAAGGAACAATTATAATTAAACACGTCCTACAAAATATTCATATACATTGTTTATCAATGATGAATCCTCCTTTAAATGTTATTAATACCATTGGAAAGTTGATGATCCATTTTTTTTTAGTTACATAATAGGCAGAGGTAGGCACTAGACAAAGTGAAAAAACTTATGCTTGTAGGAGAAGGAAGGAGGATTAGTTTTCAGAATTTTACAAGAATCTATGGCTCTATTATGTAAATTATAGTGAAACTTCAGGATATAACCATTAATGTATAGTAGCTTTATGTATAATAAGTACTGCAAGAGGGGAAATCAGAACTTGGTGAAATGGAAGACTAGTTATTATGGATCCCAAATATGAAAAAAAAGGCTAGAAATTTTTTAAAACATGGGATAAGGCATAAGTATCCCCTAGACTATGACCGAAATTCCAGAGACACACCTAAACTTAATTAAGATCCTATTATCCCCTGAACTCATTTTTTTCGTATTTTTGTGCACCTTTTGTGCTGATGTGGCACCTTCAACCACCCAAGTTGGTTGTGTTTGTAGACACTCACCCGCCACATCTGTAAATATTATTTTATTAAAAATAATAATATTTTTTTTAAAAATAATTAAATTTTCATTTTAAAAAAAATATATTATTTTTTTAATCTTGTTTTCAAATTATTAATACACATTTTTTTTACCTTGTAACAAAACTTTTTTTTTACCTACATTCATTATTTTTTCTCTTTTATTTTTCTATTGATTTTATTTTCTTTGTCTTCATTATTTTTTCTCTTTTATTTTTCTATTGATTTTATTTTCTTTGTCTTTCGGTTTGATTTGATTTCAAATGTCTTATATTTAAAATAAGTTAATTTTGAACAGATATCAAAATAAGTGAAGAAAATCAAATAAAACATAAAAAATTAAAACGTTAAAATTAAAAGACACTTTTAATTTTTTTTTATTTTAAAAATACACATATTTTTTAAAACATAATTAAAAGTGAAAAGATAATAAATTAATTAGAAAAAAGTTTAATTGAAAAGAAATTAAAATAAATATTTTACAAAGAAAGAAAGAGAAAATAGTCAAAAATCTCCCCAATCTATGATCGAATTTCCAACTACACACTCATATTTCACGGGGGTCCTATTACCCGTTGAACTCTTTTATAAGGAAATAAATTCCACCCTAAAATGACATAGTCACTCATGTGTATTGTGGTGTAACACACGCACATGCCATGTCAGCGCCATGTCAATGCCACCTAATAAATATAATAAATGAATTATTTTTCCTACTTTTTTTTCTACTTTTTTTTTTATTATATGACCCATTAGAAACCCTCGATTATCATTAAGAACATCACCATTATCAAACCCACTTCTCATCCATTGAAATTCCGGCAAGAGAAAAGACGGTAATTTTTTTCCGACGAGTAAAAATTTCTATGACCAATAGCTTTATCCTATTCCCCACAATTTCTCTCAAAGTTCATTGCTACACATTTTACTCATGTTGGGGGCTCATGAAGGGATATACCAAAGTAGCATATGGACATGCCATAAATTTTCAATTCAATTTCTTTATTTTCTTAATATTGGTGAAAGTAGCAAACCAAATTAAAACATTGAAATTAATTAAACTGAAAAAAATTATGACCCAATTGAATTTTTATGCCCCATTTAAAAAATATCCCAATTTGTGATTAAATTCAAGAATGTGAAATTAGAATTAACGTTTGAGAGAAGAGCTTGTGAAGGTGTTGGAAATTGAAAATTCTATGTTTGTTTGAAATGGGTTTCGATAATAAAATTAAATTTTTAAACTCTTTATTTTATTAGTTTGATTTGGGAGTAATAACTAAATTTATTTAAATGTTCTTTAATTATGAGTAAGAGACGGTTAATATGTAGAATTTGTGAAGAAATTTGTAGAGATTTGTGATGAAAAATAAAAATAAAGCAAAAGTGTGAAGAAGAAGAAGAAGAAGTGTAGGGTGAGTGTGAAGAAGAAGAAGAAGAAGAAGTGTAGGGTGAGTGTGAAGAAGAAGAAGTGTGAGGCGGTTGGGTTGGGGAGGGGTGGGGTAGATTATTTTAATTTAATTAAAAAGAGAAAGAAAGAAAAATAAAAATATGAAATAAACATAAAAACAATCATATTTACTTTTTTTTTTCTCTCAAAGAGAGTGGAATTCACTTTCTCAGCCAACTCAGCATTAAGGATTTATTTATTCTATTTCAGTTCAGAGGGGTGATAGGACCCCCATGAAGCTTAATTGTGTAGTTGAAAATACAGTAATAGATTGAGGGGGCATTTGACCATTTTCTCAAGAAAGAAATAAAAATAATTAAATATATATAAATTTTATTGTCAGTAAATATATGTACTAACTAATTATAAAGTTACCAATCAAAAAATGACTTGTATCCAATTTGTGCACTCATCACTTGCCTTCAAGAGAGTGTGCACAGTGCACACTCTACGTCATGTCAGTGTTTGTGGTGTATTTATTCCATTTTAAATAGTTTAGAGGGGGAGGTAATAGGACCCTAGTTAAGTTTAGGGGTGTCTCTGAAATTTTGGTCATAGTCTAGGGGTACTTATGCATTATCCCTTAAAACATCATATATAGTGGCAAACAATGAGAGGAACAACTCACATGTGACATGATAATTTCCTAGATAGATTTTGGGGTCTTTGCATTCAAGTTGTTGTATATATCCTGAATAGAATACCTTCCATTATTTTAGATGATGTATCTCCTTTTGAGAATATGTATGACAAACTTCCTTCTTTTGATCATGTAAGAGTCATATGTTGTTTATGTTTTGCTGCTAATCTCACCAACCAAGATAAGTTTGGTCCAAGGGCAGTGAGGTCTGTTTTGGTCATAAGACATTTTTGTTAATAGAGATGTGTATTCGTGGAATCTGTCTTTTCTTTAAAAAAGAGTAGTATTACTACACAAAATACAATTTTCAGTCCCCCCAGACCTGGTTAACTTGGATGAATTGATCAAAGTTTCATCATCTTATGTAGATCCTGTCCAACTTCCTACTCAAAATGTTGATTCCATATCACCAAACATTTCAGTATCACCTGTTACTATCCCTCACAAACTTTCAGTAGTTTCTAGTATTGTCACTCTCTCACCTAAAATAAGAAGATCTACTAGAAGTTCAAGACCTCCAATCTGGCACAAGGATTATCATAACAAGACTGGAACAAATAATTGTTTACATCTCTTCTTTATTCAAATAGGGCGAAACGTCGCACGGCCTAAATTTTGTTTAACATCAATATATACAAAATAATAAATAAAAATTATAATTCGAACTCCATTCGAATAGCTTCAACGGGAAGCAACTCCGTGTACATGTAAAGACACTTAGTAAAAGTGTTAGTACTAAATAAATATGAATAAAAATGAATACCTCAAATAATAACTTAAAAATAAAAATGTCACGATCCGAGTCTACACCCTGGACATGGCCGGCACTCAAGAACCATTGCTGGTTCCCAAGCGAACCCTCATCCTGACTGACTACAAGCGGAAGACTAACTTAAGCATGCAAAAGCTTAAAACTGAATAAAATTCAATAAACTCAACTTTTCGAAACTTTATCTCAAATGAACAACTTAGAATACTCGCCATAAAATAGGCAACTTAAGTCTTTAAAACATTTAATAAAATAAATAAATAATACAGACTTCTCAACTATACTGATTATCTATGAAGCCTCTAACTGATAAAGATGGAAGTCGGTACAAGACCCACGACATCCTGACTAAACTAAAAAGTAAATGAAATCCTCCGAAAACAAGGAGGCTCACCATAGCTAACTCGAACTCCCGGATGTATCAACAAATCTCCTGTTGATGATCCTGAATACCTATGTCTGCATCATGAAAAGATGCAGGCCAAATGGCTCTGTACGTGGAATGTATGAGCATGTAAGGGGAATTCTAAAGCATAACATAAGCTTGAATTTGATAAAAATGGAAACTTACTTACCGCTTTTCAAACTTACTCAACTCAAGGAATACTCAAGGATACTCAAAACTACTCAACTTACTCAACTCAAAAGTACTCAAGAATAAGATACTCAACTCAAAGATATGATATTCGACTCTGAGTACTCAACTCAATATAAAGCAACAATACACATGTAATGTATGTAAAGCTTTATAAAACAGTAAAAACAACTTAGTTCGTTAAAGAAAATGCAATAACAAACTCAACTTTACTTATATAATAAAGTAATATAGTTTATGTGGGAGTTTCTCTAACCGACAACCACCACTATGAGCCTAAATGGTGATACAACGTCTTTACCATCATGCTGCCAGACTGTCCTATACTTTGCCGTCATATAGAACTACTTAACTTAGTGGATCCACTAGCTTAACTTATGTGATCATCTAAAAAGTATGACCCATTAATACCCATGATGGCTACGTGGTTTATGGAGGCTTGAGTTAATATGAACTCGCATCCCCATATCGGTGCTCAATACTACTCCCAAAAAATATACTTAGCTCATATGCTTTTAAAACAACTTCTTTCTATGGTTTGAGATAATTACTCAAAACTTAGCTTAAAAGCTCGCTTGAAATTGACGTTCCCTTTCTTGCTCAAAATGTGAAAACATTTTCAAACTTCTTGGGAATACTTAGTTCCCATATACTTATTTGAAGAAATGAAACTTCAAATCTTTACTCTTTGCTTAACTTGAACTTAAGCCTTAAAACAAAGTTAAAACATTTGTAAAAGACTTCTTAAAATACGGTTCATATCGAATTATGGACATAAACAACTCAATGCAAGGTTTTCAATAACCATAGATCAAACTCAATACTAGGAACTCAAGAACTTCAATGATAGTACTCATTTACAGAATGCTTAACTCAGAGGGTTCATGCGGAATTATGAGCATGAACTACTCAACTCAAGGACTCAAAAATACTTCTCATCTTAAAATTGATCGACTTATAGTGTTCATGAATTATGGGCATGAAATATTCAACTCAAGGACTCAAAGATGCTTCTCAAAAGGGATTAGGAACTCAACACTTAAAGGCTTAGAACTTGAAGATACCACTTCTCTGAAGGATACTCAACTTACGACGTTCATGCGGAGTTATGGGCATGAAACAACTCGACTTGATGATCTACATAACAATATGTAACTCATGTATACGACTCTTCTCATTCTCTGAATTGCTTCCTCAAAACTTAGTTCAAATCGATAGTTGATCTCAAGGATTCACAATTGAACTCAAAGGTTTTCTTGAACTCTACTCTTAACTCTCTCTTGAATGTGAATTATGAATTCAAGAGTTATGCTTCATGGTATGAAGGATCTTGTAATGATAAAGTAGACTCATGAATACATTCTCCTCATTCGTACTCACTTGCTCGAGTCTTGAAACAAGTTACTAGAAGTTATAGAAGACTCCACAGCAGGACTCAAAGGGACTATCTCAAATGTTTGGAAGAACTCTTCAAGGCTTAACTCTTAACTCTACCTTGAATTTGAATTATGAATTCAAGGTTATGATTCGTGTTCATGGATGATTTCTAGGTGTTTAGAAGTCATTTAAAGTAGTTAGAATCAATAGGAAGTGTTAATACACTTTAGAAAGGCTTAAACGAACTGAATGACAAAAACTGGGTGAAAAACGCCGATCCAGGCGTGTTCGGGGCACGCCGCGCCAAGCCCCAACTTACTAGGGCTCACTTTGGGCGCACTGTAGGCGCGCCCTCCAGCCCTTCTGGCGCTATGGGGGCCCGTCGCACGTCATGTTCCTTAGGCAAAAATTTGACGAACTTTTGATCTCGTTTTCTGATCCTAAATCATTTTAATTCGATTCTTTTTCTCAAGTTTTCCTTAGATTCAATTACCCAACCTAAGTACACACTAATCAACTCAAAACAACACTCAAAATAATTACTTTCATCTCAAGAAATCATCAAACCCCCAACAAAATAAGATTTAGAATGAATTTCAAGAACACCTATCAAGAACTTAAATCTTTCAACTTTTGGGAGTGAAATACGTTGAAAATAACATGTTTGGCATGTGGGTGAACAAACCCAACACTATAGCTTAGATACCTCTTAGAGATCAAACCCATGGCGACAATCCGCAACAACTCTCAAGAATTTTGACGAACGCTTCGATCCTTTCTCTTTTCTCCTTTTCTTTCTTCTTCTTTTCTCTTCTTGAACTCTCAACTAAAACACTAGGCGTAAAATAGGATTATAAAACTGAACCTAATAGTATTAGACCCTTAAAACCTTATTAAAAATGAATTAAATCTGATTGGGTAAGGAAAAGACCAAAATACCCCTCTAAAATCCAGTTTTGACTTTTCTTATCTAGACAACTCAAATTTGAATGCACATATCTCCCTCATACGAACTCAAAATTGAGAAAACTCGGTGGCGTTGGAAATATAATTCAAAGATCTTTCCTACGGTATCTGGTCTCACACCTAATTCATCTTGAGTTAGAAGTTATGGTCATTTGAAGTCGTCCCAAAACTCATACTTAACTTAACTTGCAAAATTTCAGATTTTGCTATTTACAATTTAATTCTTTTTGAAACTCAAGGTGCTACATCTAGTGACCTTAACACTTAAGAAAATTTTAATTCCTTGGTAAAATCTCACTCACTACGAAGAACGGTTCGAGTCTTAGTTCAAAATTTTTTCTGGGGTGTTACAAAAAACGTCTTATTAACATAGGAGACCTTGGAAATCGATGGTAATTTCTTCATCGGCCAATTTTAACATACAAAAATATGAACTTAAACTAAATTTCCGTCTTTTAACATTGGGATGGCCTCCAAAACCAACGGAGAGATTTTTTCATTGGCCAATTTCAAGCAAAGAAAAATAAACAAATATCACAAATAACTAAATAATAAGCTTCTATTAATGGCATGTTCAACGTAGTCAAAGATTCGACACTAAAACCCATTAATTGAATATTTAACTATTGCATATATATCACTTCATAATAATTGAAAACAAACTATTCATTAATCACCAAATTTATAGACAACCCAACAATAATGAGTGGTAACAAAAACTATAATAAAATAATGAAAACCCACCAATATTCGAATAAAAATAACAGTAGCCAAAAGGCTAGAATGGAAGCAAAACAAGTAAATACAAATTAATTTAATATAGGATGAGCACTATAACTAAAAAAATAATAGTAAACTAATGAACAAAAGGGTATAAACAACCAGTAATAACAAATTAATAAGAATAATATAAACATGCTAAGTAATGGAAATTAAAGCATAAGAATCAATTAAAAAATAAGACACAAACAAACTGATAAGAAGATTAAGAATAAATGAAGTAGAAACTAATATCAGTGTTCTCGGGTTCCAAACCTCGCAGGAAATAGAGTGGTGTGCGGCTGTTCATTAGTTTGTTGTGCGAGTGTAGTTCACTGTCGATCGGCTTTCGCCGGAGCTTGGTGGTTCGATGCTCGATGGATCTGGTTGTGCAGTTGAGAACTCATTTGCGGGTCTGGTTGTTGCTTGCTGATCGGAGCTTGGTTGAAAACACCTGCAAAAATAAACAAAATTGTAACGGGGAAGGGGAAGGGCTGGTTCGCCGGAAAATGGGGAAAACGAAAGGAGGTTTCTGGGTCTGTTAGAGGAGAGGGGAACATGTGGTTTTGGTTGTTGCTTTGCGTCTGGTTCGAGCTGTTGGTTGCACTAGTGTTGTTTCGTGATGGGTCTCTCTAGAGATGGCAAATCTAATGGGTTTGGGGTCGGGTGTTTGGTTGGTTTAGCGAGCTTGAAGCTCGTTCGCTTCGTGGGTTGTGCTCCGATGTGGAGGAAGAAGGAGAATGGCTGGGTTGGAGGTGTTTGGAGTTGGGAGCTGCTGGTTGTTTGAGGTTGAAGCTGGCTCGCTGGTGGTGGCGTGAGCAGAGGGAAAAATAAGAAAATGAATTGGGGTTTTGGGTGGTTTCAAGTGGTGTTTGCCGGCCAGAAAAGGGAGGAGTAACAGATGTGTTTGTCCACTGGTTTGGGGGTCATTTGGTGGTGGCGTTACGCCTGAAAAATAAGAAAATAAATGGGGGTTTTGGGTTGTCGGAGATTGGCCGGAATTCAGAGTGGTGACCGGAAAATTAATGAATAGTGAAAAATCTGAAAATTTACAACCCTCTTCTAAAAATCAAATTTACCACCACTTCATTTTTTAACCTGATCAAAACTTATATAGGAAAATAATTTTACAATGGGCTCAAATTATGGGCTTGAGATTATGACCCAAAATTGTTGGTTAAATAAAATATATGTGTATATAATTATTATCTTACTTTCATAGTATTTTTAGACTGTGCTAGAAACGCCAAAAAAAGATATTAATAAAATTAATGAATAAAAATAAATATAAAAAAATGTAATGAACGTAACCCATGACGTGTAGAACAGTGCAGTTTAACATAAATAATGATTTAATCAAAATGAACAAATATTTGAACGTATTCAACCGGTTGTGACAAAAAGTAATGTAATTAAAATTAACTGATAAAAAATCTAAAATTTTGATAATTAAGGATAAAAATCGATAAACTTATTTAAAATTATAAAAAATGTATTTTGAACTATTGAATAAACAAAACTTTAAAGTTAAAAATCTTGAAAATGTTAGGTCAAAATTGGGTGTATATAATAATTGTCTTTATTCTATACCTTCAGTCCTAGATTATACTATCTTGTCATCATAATATCTATGTCACGACCCAAGCCTAGGGCCTAGACGTGACATGGCGAATGAGGAACCCGAAGGAACCCCAAACAAGCCTTTTCAAACTTGTCATCACACTTCATCGGTCGCGGAAGTACATTCAACATTAATTAATGGGAAATAGGGACTAAGGGCA